>JAQFZU010001841.1:0-11522 GCA_034696185.1 Henia vesuviana | reverse complement strand
TCTTTGCGACTCAGAGCGATGGCCAGTTCCAGATCTGCATCTTCTCGTCTCCGTTCGTGTTCCATGCGAAGACTGTCTGTCGTGGCCCATGCCAATTGATCGTCTTCTGACATGCCCCACACACCACCACCACTCACGCACTAGAAGTGAAGGATTTAGTCACCAAAACACCAGAAAACAATACTAGTGGCAGATTGTTGAATTAGCATTTCTTTACACTTGGAAATTTTGAATTTTGAATTTTTTTGAAAAATGAAATTTTGAATTTTGAAGTTTTTTGAAAAATGAAATTTTGAATTTTGAATTTTGAATTTTTTTGAAAAATGAAATTTTGAATTTTTTTGAAAATTCCTTCGAAGCGAAAAGAAATATTCAACGATAGCTTAACTGCCATAGAAATACAATAAAAGATTTAAAATAAGAGAAAAATCCCACAATACTTGCCTCAGATCCAACGATACACTCAGTTCGCATCAAAATACACAAATAAAAAATTTCATTTGCATCTAAATAAATAAAATCCCCATTAAAACAATCATTTTCTTACCTTATCGAAATTGGCGAAATCCGCGAACTGATCGCTGCTTCCACCGCCCGAACTTGCGAAAGGATCGTTTGCTTCGCTGTTGAATGCGAACGAGTCGCCGCTTTTGTTATTCGAAGCGAAGGGATCCGGTGCAGGAGGCGCCGATCGCGGGGCTCTTATCCCGGAGCTCTTCGGCGGGGCGGGTCTCGGTGGCGGCTGTTTGCTCTTTTTCGGTGGTAAAGCCGGGGTCGGGCTTTCTGGTCGGGGTGCGACTGGAGGTGGTGCGAACGGGTCGCCGCCGAATGGGTCGCCGTTGGAGACCTGTGGATTTTGTTTTTTGGTTTTAGTTTTTTAGGTTTTTTGGTTGGTTTTTGGTTTTTACTGTGTCTGGTTTTGGTTGATTGGAGCTGAGGCCAAATGGATCGAATGGGTCTGTTTTAACGATAGGCACAGGCTGTGCTGGAAAGGCAGCGAACGAGGCCTGGAATTGAACAATTTGGATTAAAACATGAAAATTTGAATTTTTTTTTTTATTTCTTAAAAATTCAAAAATTTGAATTTTTGAATTTTTGAAAAATTGTCAATTTAACTCTTACGTCATTATTAAACACTTGGGCGAACGGATCTTTGCCTCCAAACGGATCGGGTAACGACGGCGCCTCCGCATCGACATTATTAAACGGATCTTCTGTGAAAAGGAAAAATTCAATTTAAAATTTTAAAGCCAAAAATGCAATTTCTACCGTTTTTAAAGGGATCGTCATCAGTAAATGGATCGTGGGAGAATCCATTGACGTTTGAAAACGGATCTTTGCTTTTGAATGGATCTTCTTGTTCGTCGCCAGTTCCCGCACTGAATTCGCTACGGATGCTTTGGGGTGAACTCGTGGCCTGGAATTTAAGTTTTTTGGTTAAAGGGTTAAGGTTGGTTGTTTAGTGATGATTTATACGGTGTTGGTGAGCCGCTGGTAATCGGCTTCTGATAGAACTGGTGTTATGATTTGTAGTGATACGTCGCTAATACTGGATACGTCACTGGTCGAGATGGCCGAATCGTATTGTGTAATGAGATCTTGAAGCCTTTTGTGTTGTTCCTGCATTTGATTCATTTTATTCTTGGCCTAAAAGAGTTAAATCGATAATAAAATTTGGAAAAAATCGAAAAAATGAAAAATATCGATATAAATTGAAAAAATCGATTAAAAACAAATTTACAAAAAAAAAATCGATTTTAGAAAAAATTACAAAAAATCGATTTAAAAAAAATCGATTTTATCAAAAATCGATAAAATCGAACCTGAGTAATTTGAAGTTGCGAATCCTGCATATTTTTAGTCAAAACATTAAGTTGATTTTTCCCACTTTCAATTTGCTGTTCCAATTTCGTTTCCTCGACCCTCAAATCATTCAATTCCTGTCTTTTACTATTCAACTCCGTCTCCTGCTCCGATATCGATTTTTCTTGTTCCTCCGCTTGATCCTTCAATTTATTAACCTAAAAAACAAATCAAAATTAACTTGAAAAACAAATTAAAAAAAAAAATAAAAAATTCAAAGGGAATAAAAAAATCGATTTTAAAAAATCGATTTAACAAAAAAAGCACTCGTATCGATACCTCGTCACTTTCTTCTTCCAGTTGCTTTCGTAGTTCGCACATAGTTAAGTCTAGGGAGGATTTCTACGGTGGAAAAATAAAAAAAAAATTCCACAAAAACAAAACAAAAGAAAAAAAATAGACAAAATGGGTTTTTTTCACTACAGGAATTTGCATATTTTGTATTTATAACCCTTTGAAGCGCAGTTTATACCTGTGTGTCCAATTCGTCCAATCTTTTTTGAGCTTCTCCTTTTTGGGTGTCCAATTGTTTAACCGCTGCTGCGAGCGTCTCCAATTCGGTCTGAAGTGTCTTCAAGTCGCTTCTTTTCATCGAAATTTCTGTGTTTTTTGAATAAACATCTTTCTCCAATTGCTTCTTTTCCCTAATTTGAATATTTACAAAAATTAAAAAATTAATTTTAAATTTTTAAAATGAAAAAAATAAAAATCGATAACAAACGTCGATAATTCCTCGATTTCTTTGGCGATCATGTCTAATTCAGGGTTATTATAAGTATTTGTTGATCCAGCGTCCTGAAAAAATGCAAATTTTCAGTAAAAAAATTTCAATTTCAATTAAATCCAATTTTTATCGAAAAAAATCGATTTTTGTATTTTAAATTACAAATAATCGATATTTAATCGATTTATTATTACCCCAGTTCCATCAATGCTCGGTTTCGGTCGCAAAGACGGTGGAATCATTTCAGGTGTGAGACTCTGCGGCACTTGAATTCCCTTTAATTTATTTTGCACAAAATGCATGGCCAATGCAAATTGTTCAGTGTTGAGTTTCCCAGTCTGTTTGGTATCGCACAATCCCCTTTAAAAAATAAAAAAAAAATTAAATTAACATCAATAAACTCAACCGGTTGAAATTTATTAACCAAATATGAGCGAGGATCGGCTGTGGAAGCCCGGACTTCAAAAACAGGTCTTTGATCTCGATACCGTTGACGAAACCGTCGTTGTCCAGATCAGCTGCCTTAAATAACACGTCGTAATGACTCTTATCGGCCACTGATACCACCCAAGGGACTTCGGAAATGCTCGAAATCTGAAAATAATTTTTTTTTTAAATTTAAATAAATTTTAAATAAATTTTAAAAAATATTTAAAATTCTATTTTCAACCTCGTTTTCATTCGGTGGTGGAAACGCGGCCCATCCCGCCTCGCCCTGAGCCGACGGTGGTACCATGGCCGTGACCGCGGTCGTCGGCAACACTTGAACGGCACCCGGGAGTGGCTTTTGTTCTCTTTTCGATGGGGGAATCAAATCGGACGGTAAACTCGTCGGTACTGGATGACCCTCCAATGCTTGATATATTAAATGCATAGCCTGGAATTAAATTTAAATTTTATTTTTTAATTTTTTTTTAATTTTTTTAAATTAAATTCACCAGAATGAATTCTTCCCTGTCTAAGAAGCCGTCGTTGTCGATGTCGCCGAGTTCCCATACTTTTGCTAGAAGATCGACTGGTAGTTTCGAATTTAACATGACCGGTTTGACTTTGTTTGCGGGTAACATTCCATTTATGGGTGAGAGAGACTCAAAGAGTTGCTCGAACTTGAGACGTTCAGCGAGCTAAAATTGAATTTTTTGAGTTTTTGGTTTTTAAATTGATTTTTAGGTACCTTTATGTTCCAATCTTGATTGGTTAAAAGCATGGGTGGAGGATCGCCCTGGAAAAGTGAATTTTTGAATTATTTTTAAATTAAAAAAATTTTTTTTTTGAATTTTTGATTTTTTTAATTAAAGAAAATTAATTTTCACCATTTTTGGAGCAGATATTTCTGTAGTAATAGCCATCAAATCAACTTCACAATCGTTCTGCGCTAATGAAATGAGTTTAAGAGCTGTGTAAAAGCCATGTTTGTCTAAATATCCTTTTCCAGACGGATCCGACAAATCCCATATCTGTCAAAATAAATAAAAAATACAAAAATTAATACAAAAACTTATAAAACTTAGAAAAATCATTTTAAAAATTATATTTAATTTCAAAGATTAAAAAAAAAATAAAAAAAATTAATTGAAACCATCTGTGTAACAGGAAATGGATCAGTCACATAAAATTGACATCTGAAAAAATGATTTAATCAGCCATTTCCGGTTACATTTAAAAAAATTAATTTTAAATAAATAAATAAAAATTTAAAAAAGATTAAATTTGTTAGAAAAAAATTTAAAAGTGAAATTTTTCCATTTTTTCCAATTTAATTTCCATTTTTCACATTCTCACCCGGCTCAATATCGTGTCGGATAAAGTTGATTTCTTCAAGAATTTAGCCGCATCCAATGCACCAATTGCATTATTTTTCGCTTTATCCTCCTTAAAAAAATAGAAAAATTCAAAATTAATTCAAAATTAATTAAAAAAAATTCAAAATTCAAATTTTTCAAATCCGAAAAATTTTTTTTCATTTTTTTAAATTCAAATTTTCCATTTTCCAAATTTTCCAAAATGAAAACTTCATTTTTAACCTGTTGAAAATAAGCTTCGAATAATTCCAGATGATTTCCAGCGATCTGAAAATGAAAAAAAATAAAATTAATTTTTAATTAAAAAAATTCGTTAAAAATTAAAAAAATTTAAAAAAAAATTCGTTAAAAATTCCATTTTCGTTGAAATTTAATTTAAAAATAATTTTCCATTTTCCTATTACCCAACATCCTGAATTGAAACATCCTTTAAACACGACACGAATAAATAATTAAATTTTTATAATTTTCTTTCCTTTTTAATATAATTTTGACACTTAACTCAAAACGTCCATTTGTTACATCGTCATCATTAAATGTCATTTTCATTGTTTATTCACCCTTTTTTAAATTTGAAATAATTTTTAAAAGATTGTTTATACTTAATTGATATAAATTAAACGGTTTAGCGATAATGGATTTGGCAAAGAATGCGCAAAATGTAACAACATTAACCGCTTACTTGCGACAACGACGGACGCGCCGCCATCTTCCCTCGTTCAAGTCTGATGAATTTTACCGTCGCTTTTCATTGGTCAATTTCTCTGACCCACATATTTGACCCATATTTTTATTAAATCATAATTCGTAATTGAAATCTCAAACGAATCATCGATTAAATTTAATTTAAAAAAATTTAAAAATTAAATTAAACTGATTTAATCTAATTATTGTTCCGAAGGTCGCCACTGGATGGTGTTGATAATATAAAGTAAACTGGAAAAAGTCTAAACGTTTCGGTAACTCACAACTGTACTGGGAAAAGTCCTAATACAAAAACCGGCATGGGCGACGTCAGCGAAGCGATCCTTCGTATTTTACTGAAAAAAGACGAAATAGATTCACTAACTTTAAGTAAAAACCTCAAAGAAGACCACCAAAAGATCATAGGATGTATTAAAAGTCTTCAATCCCTTGGAAATGTAAGTTTTATGAAAAAAATGGCCGACACATGGCAAATTTGTAATGCAATTAAATACTTAATTTTTTAGGTAATTCAAACTGAACAATTAACATCAAAATGTTGGGAATTAACGTCGGAAGGAAAAGAAATGGCTTTAAAAGGCAGTCACGAAGCTCTAATCTTCAATTCGATTCCTTTAAAAGGAATTTCACAAGTGGAATTAATGGTAAAATCAAAAAAATAAAAATTTAAATTAAAATTAATTTTTTTAATTTATAAAATAGAAAATTATACCAAATGCTAAAGTCGGTTTTAGCAAAGCAATGAGTGCTGGATGGATTAAAATTGATAAATCCATGAACGATGGACCGAGAATATACAAAAAAGTGAATTTTCATTTTAAAATTTTCATTTTTCATTTTAATTTTCATTTTAAAAAGGTCGATTCGATTGAAGATGTCGTTCAGAATTGTTTAATCAACATTGAAAATAATAAAATAAATGAAATCGATGAAAATCAAAGACAACAATTGAAGAAAAGGAAATTATTGCAAGAAATGTAAAAATTTAAATTTAAAAAAAAATTTAAAAAATTAAATTTTTAGTTAAATTTTATTTCAGATCGATTAAAAGTTATTTAATAAGAAATGGGAATGAATTTACGACAAATATTAGTAAACCAGAGACAGATATAACACCAGAAATGATTGCGAGGTTTATTTTATTAATTTTAATATTTTTTTTAACAAAATTTAAATTTTTATTTAAATTTTCCAGTGAATCGTGGAAAGAGAGGAAATTCAAAGAATACAATTTCGACGCATTGGGAATAGCCATTGAAAGTGGTCATTTGCATCCATTGATGAAAGTCCGAACTGAATTTCGACAAATTTTCCTGGAAATGGGGTATTTTTGAATTTAAATTAAAATTAAATTTGCATTTTTAAATTTTTATTTCTCAGTTTCACCGAAATGCCGACAAACAAATTCATCGAAAGTGGATTTTGGAACTTCGACGCTTTATTTGTACCCCAACAACACCCAGCACGAGATGCCCACGATACATTTTTTGTGTCCAAACCATCAAAAGCCACTAAATTCCCCACAGACTACATCCAACGAGTCAAATCAACTCATCAAACAGGCGGATACGGCAGCGAAGGGTTAAAACAATATGAAAACAATTTCAAATAACTAAAAAAAATAAATTTTCCAGATACAAATACAATTGGAAAATGGAAGAAGCTGAAAAAGTCCTTTTACGCACCCACACGACAGCTTCAAGTGCACGAATGTTATACAAATTGGCCCAACAGGCGGAATTTAAAGCGGCGAAATACTTCAGCATCGATCGAGTGTATAGAAACGAGACTTTAGACGCAACTCATTTGGCCGAATTCCATCAAATCGAAGGTGTCGTTGCGGATCGCGGTTTGACTTTGGGTCATTTGATTGGAATTTTATACGAATTTTTCCAAAAACTTGGAATTTCCAAATTGAGATTCAAACCCGCATTTAACCCTTACACCGAACCGAGTATGGAAATATTCAGTTTTCATCCAGGACTTAATAAATGGGTCGAAGTTGGTAATTCTGGACTTTTTCGACCAGAAATGTTATTACCAATGGGTTTACCGAGCGATGTTAATGTCATTGCTTGGGGATTGAGTCTGGAAAGGTATAAAATTTGCATTTTTTCCATTATTAATTTAATTTAATTAATTTATTTAATTTTTAGACCAACAATGATTAAATATGGGATCGATAATATACGTGATTTAGTTGGACATAAAATAAATTTACAAATGGTTAAGGAAAATCCAATATGTCGTCTTGATAAGTAAATTTTTATTAAATAAAATTTAATTTATCATTTTTGTTTTTCTTTTTATTTAATTCCAAAACGAAAAATTATTTTTTTATAGATTTTCATCGAAAAACCCCATAGAAAAGCAATTGAATGAATTGGAAACGAGACAAGAAATGATTTTATCATCACTCGGTAAATTAGTAACACAATTCAATCATATAAAAACCCTTAAAAAACCAACAATAACCATAACCCTTCCTCATATTAACACACCCCTATCTCTATTCATCCTCCAAACCCAATTTAAAAACCAAATCAACTTAGAAAAATCAAAATCAAACAACAAAATGCAAATTAATTTAAATTGGTCGGAATCACCAATTAACTTAACAACGGAAAACATCAAAATTAACGGCGAAGTGAATATTATACGATTTCTATCGAGACAAATAAGTCCTTCGTACGAAACCGACATAATTTCAGCCACTTTAATCGACCAATGGCTCGATTTAATTCACGTTTCGATTTTAAATGGAAACAACAAGGAAAGGGCCGCCAGTTTACGTTTACTTAATTCACATTTGGGTTACCAACAATGGCTTGTTGGTAACAGATATTCTATAGCGGACATTGTTATGTTGAGTGCTTTAAATCAAACGCAAAGTATCGATTCGGCACCAAATAACGTTAAAAAATGGTTAACGAATTGTATGAAATTCGACAGTTACCAATTAGCCATTGAATTATATAAAAAATGTAATAATTGAATTGCTTAAAATAAATAAATAAATAAATAAAATGAATTTTGCAATTTTTTAAGCAATTCTTACATATTTTTATTATTTTTAGAGAATTATTGTTAATTAAATTAATGGAAATGTCTTTTTTCGTTTTGGTTTGAAAAATTAGGTTTTTGTCGCGTTTGGTGCGATTGTTGTCAAAATTGTCGTTGGTATTGTTGTTACGATACTCGATGAGGTTGGTATTAACACTGGATGTGTTTGTTTATCCGGGACGTGGAAAAAGTATAACTGAAAATGGATTTTTTTTAATTTTTTTGATTATTTAAATTTATGCAAATTTTTTTACTAAAAATACTGCGGCCAATGCGAAATGAAGGAATGCTATGACTGCCATTACTAATACGGTGATCTGAAATTTTAATTGAGTTTGTTTAATATGAATTTTTGTTGAGTTTGATTTTTTACTTGTTTTGAATCGTGTGAAACTGTCGGCCAAAATGTCATGAGTAAAACTGTGCCCGATAAAATGGCACCGATGACGACCAAAAGCCATTGGAAAATTGAGTCTTGAATGACCCAAAGGATTGAGATGGGGACGTAGACCGATAATGAATAGCCGTAGACGCATATAATTTCGAGGAAAGTACAGCCGTTACCGGAATTTCGGTACCATAGAAATATCCATAGGAAAAGTGGTGTTAAACTTGCGTAAGCGTAAATTGTTGTTGCTGATAGAATTACTGGAAAATTGAAAATTTTTCATTAATATTGGAAATGTTGGGAATTTTTTATATTTAAAAATAAATTAAATTTTTACCGTTAAATCTTGTGTGAAAAATTAATATGAAAATGATTTTTTTAGAATTTAAATAAAATTCAAATTAATTTTTTTTAAATCCAAAATTGAATTTTCCACATTTTAAACATAAAATAAAATCCAAAATTGAATTTTCCACATTTTAAACATAAAATAAAATCCAAAATTAATTTTTTCCCATTAAATTTCGAATTAAAATCAAATTGAAAAATTGAAAATTAATTTTTTCCATTAAATTTCGAATTAAAATCAAATTGAAAAATTGAAAATTAATTTTTAAAAATCAAATTAATTTTTTTAAAAATTCAAAATTCAATTTTCCACATTTAAAACATAAAATAAAATCCAAAATTAATTTTTCCCATTATTTTCCAAATTAAAATCAAATTGAAAAATCCAAAATTAATTTTTTCCCATTAAATTCCAAATTAAAAATCAAATTAAAAAATCCAAATTAGAATTTTTAAAAAATCAAAACTTCAATTTTCCAAATTTCAAACATTAAATTTCCGAAAAATTCCAAAATTTTCAATTTCCAAATTAAATTTCACCGAAAAAAAAAAATCTTAAACCTCTTTGAAAATTATAATGCCATTTATAATCTCCAGTATCAGCAATCATTAAATAATTCGCTAAATTCCCCATAATGGCCGTAGTGAAAATCAACGTTGTACAAATCCAAAAAGGCCCATACAAATCAGGATTAGGCCTTATATGATATTGTAAATAACTCGTTCCAGGTCTGGGTAACATGGACCATAAAATTCGTTTGAGAACTTCATTAGTATCGACATTAAAGAAACTTTGGTAATATTCAAAAGACCAAACGGACGGTGGACGTTTTTCGCCCAAAAGCTAAAAAAAAAACAAAATTAATTCTTAAAAAATTCAAATTAAATTCATTTTACATCCGAATGTTCAGTGTCATCGTCTATCGAGTCGGGAAAACTCGTAAACATGTGTGTTTGTTGTTTATTCGAACGTTGCGAATCATCGTCGTAATTTGAATCGCTGAAATCTGAAATTTTTAAAAATTTTTAACGGAAAAATTTAAATAAATTTTTTTTTTTAAATTTTCACAAATTTACCTTGAAATTGTAGTTTAACATCCGCATCTGATTGTCCACTCGACTTTAAAGATTAGAACAGTTAATTTTACTTTAATTTTAGATATTTTCTTATTTTTTAAATAAATTTTATGTTTACCTCCACGTCGATTACAGCCGCGTCCGATGTTGCCATATTTGATTTAAACTTTAAACATCACGTGATATTTATTTCTCAATAATTTCATTTAAAATTAATTTTTAGTTAGAATTTATTATTTAATTAAATCAAACTAAATTCATTTTATTTTTTAATATAAAATTAAACAAAAATCTATTAATTAATACTTTAATCCAAACCCACCAGAAGTCGCTTTTTCGAAATGGCGGCTTTTGCGAAGAAATTAACATTTATTAAAACCCTAAACAACATAAAATTCCCAGAGAAATTAAAAGGTGGAAGAATCGAAAAATTAGGTAAAAATTACATATAAAATAACATCAAAAATCTAAAAAAAATCAATTTCCAGCAAAATACATGAAAACGTTATACGGCGATTACCGCGAAGTATTTTTAGATACGTATCAAGACTGCAAAGATCGACCGTTAAAAACCTCAATTATACTTTCAAGTATCAAAACAAACATTAAACAACCATTAAACACCTTAATTAACATATAAAAATCAATTTCAGGTCTCGGATTCGCTTTATACGCGAATAAAACCAACCCGACCGAATTAACTTATCGCGACCGATTCGTTCTCAACTCGAACCGGTTCATCGTCACATTCCCGACCATCCAAAATCCTCAAACGAAAGAATATTTAAACACTTTAAATCGTTATTACAACGAAGGATTAATCCGTTATTTTAGTTTCGGCATTTTTTCTATTATTTGGATCGATAATTACGACTCCCAATGCGATGTTTATTCGGCCCAATGTAATTATTTAAAACCCGAATATTTAAATTTCTATACTCGGATTATCGATGTGGGATTTGTAAACAAATGGAGGATTATGGATTTAAAGATGATGGATTATGATGTTAATCCTCACGAGTGGAAAAATGATATTCTTGATCAGCTTTCTATTGTTGATAAATTTTTGTTATTTGTTTTAGGACGATTTGTGTCGTAATTTATGCAAATTTTTATTCGATTTGAATAAATTAATGCATTTTTTTGTTTTATAATTTTATGCAAATTATATTTAAATACTCACTCGCCCAAAGTCCCTTGTTTGTGTTAACGCAGCTTTAAAAATCTGTCGTCCGCTTTAATCGGAGTGCAACGGCGCATGCGCAAAGTGGAATATGAGGATAAGTATCAAGATAAGTATCAACCTTGTATTTTATGCATTTATTATTGTATTTAGTTTTTCATTTCAAAACAAAACTTAAAAAATATTAAAAGTGATTATTTAAGCATTAAAAAATATCTCATCAAATCCTTTTCCAAATCCTAAAAATAAAAATAATTAAAATCAAATAAAAATTTTAAATAAAATGAAAAAATTTTACTTTTGGTTCAACATTCGGTGCATATCTTTTCACCGGTTGTCCTTCCTTATCAATGAGAAACTTGGTAAAAT
>JAQFZU010001840.1:0-11532 GCA_034696185.1 Henia vesuviana | reverse complement strand
TGTAAACCAAAAAAGTTAAAATTAAACAAGTTCGTTTTCATTTTTCAACAACGAATCTTTATTGCTTTACGACTTTTCGACGATGTACCGTTTTGAGCGATTCGACGACTGCGAATCAACGAGCGCCTGAAATATTGGCGGTGATCCATCACAGAATTTGCTATACTAAACTGCATTTTAATACATTTCAAATGTATAGAAATGTATTCAAGATGCATTGAATACATTTTTGTTCTATATGGGATAAGTCGGTAAATGTGGCGTTCAGAAAATGAGTGTGTATTAGAAACTTAGTCTCAATTAGTGACTCTTAGTCTGTTTTCACATATATTCTAATTTAATTGCAAGTTGTAAAAATAAGGCCATTATAACAACAACATTCTCCCTCATTACAATAACAAACTTTCGATTTTTCCTATTTTAGTTTATTTCAATTCATACTTTCAGCAGTATCCATAAAAAAATTTTAAAATACATATTTTTCCAACAAATATACAATCGGCATGATGCAATTGATATTGTAAGAAAAATAGAAATGAAATAAAAACAACGAGGTCTAGCGCCGCTCTGCGATAGAAATTTGAATGAACGCACCATTTTGTACTGGCAGGTAATGACGCCAATGACCTGCGTACATGGTTTTGGCACGATAGTCGACTAGCGTCAGCAAATCAAGCGCTTGACGTCAGCAATACATGTGATTGGCTTTGGCGGCACCAACTTCCTATAACGAAGCAGAAAGCATGTTCCTATATGCAGTTTTGCTGGTGCTATTGACTAAGAGTCAATAGCACCAGCAAGCTCGGATCGAGTCTGTTTAAAAGCACTCCAAAATGAAATAAACGGTATGAGAACAATGGTCATGGCGGAAAAGCAAAAAGGCCCGATCCGAGTTGGATTTTACGATATAGAACGGACCATCGGTAAAGGCAACTTTGCAGTCGTCAAACTTGCACGACATCGGATAACAAAAACGGAGGTAAAGCTTTTCGTTTCATTATATTGAGATTTATATTAAAAAAAATTTATTATGACTATTTTCATTGATTATAAAAACTAATATAATCTCGATTTTGAGATTGGCTGATGTAAAAATAAGTTTGATTTTAATACTTAAAGTGAAGTAGTGACGATATTCACATTTAAATGCATTAAATTAGGTTTGTTTGATTGTCTAAAGTTATGGATTTTATGAATGGTTTTTTTTCGCCGGTTTCGAGCCCAAGGAGCCCTAGTAGTAAAATTGTGAATTATCTCGGGCGTACATGTGAGCAGCTGGAATTTATAAAATGATTTCGTAAGAACAGATTTAAAATTCGTATTTGAATTTTGAGATTTTAAAGTTATTAATATTAGGTGATTAGTGACAATTTTTTAGTTGGTTAATTAACTATTCCTCATATCAAATACTTACATTCATACATTCTTGAGAATGACGTCAGAATGACGTCGAAATATATATTAAAAAAAATTATTTCCTGATATGGAATATTTTAACCGAATTTGTTGGAATAAGATTTCAGTTAATATAGAAAATAAAGGTTTTCTGTGTTTTTGAATGAATTTTACGAGTAAAATATGAATGTTTACTAGATTGGGATTTCTGTTGTCAACAAAAGTTAATAACAGTTTCCTATGATGTCAATGGTGACATTTATGCTGAAACCTTATTGGTTGTGAGGGTGGGAAAAAAATCGATATTGACGCACCAGTCGATAAACTCGATCGGATGTTTTCAGTATGTTAAATTTTTTTTTGTTTGAAATTTAATTTCAGGTGGCAATCAAAATTATTGATAAATCTCAACTCGATTCTGTGAATCTTCAAAAGGTATACCGCGAAGTTCAAATAATGAAGTTACTGAACCATCCACACATAATCAAATTATATCAAGTAAATAAGTTTAATCTAATTTAAAGAAATGTATTTTGTTTGTTTGTAAAATACATAATCAAAAAATTTCCATATTGAAATTTCAATAAAATTAATTAATATAATTAATTTCACTAATTACGTTATAGGTTATGGAAACAAAAAACATGATCTATTTAGTATCAGAATATGCAAATAATGGAGAAATTTTTGGTAAGTTTCAGTGTTTGATACATTTTTAAATGAGCAGTGGCTAAAATACATAATATAGAAAATAAAAAATATTATAAAGTTAGTTGTACTTGCAGAATTGTAGAATATAAGTTGTTCACTATAAATAACTGTTAATTGCGAAATAATAACGTTCTGTAATAATTAACATTTAAAACATTTAAGAATTTTTTTGATGTGTTTTTTGCAGATATCTTACTTTATTACCTTGTTTTAAGTTTTTAATCTTTTTTTATTTTGTTGTTTGATCTTTCCTTTTAAATATGAGAGTTCTTTGGAAATTACTTCTCTACACATTAACTATGGAAAATTTGATATAAATGCATTTTAGCACTATTGTCACCTATTATTTCTAATTTTTGCAGTGAAAGCTCAGGATTATTCACTGATTCTTTCTCATCTTCGAAATTTGGAGGAAACACTAGAAATGCCAAACAAACAGATGGCAAAAATTACTGTGATAAAGCCTGAGTGGCTATACTAATAGTCATTACCTCTAAAATGTTTATGTTTTGATTAAGAAGAGAGAGCATACATGTGTTACATGTCTGCTGCCAATATGGCTGTCCAGATTTCATACAATTTTTCTTTGCTCATTGATTTTGGCATCTCATGTTCTCTCAAGCTTCATTAAAAGTCATTAGAAGGAAAAATTAATTCTGAAATTTTGCATTAAAAATTTAAGCAAAACATTTTAGAATGAAATAGGACTGTTTCTTGCTTGATTGTATTTTCAGTAAATGGTGATATCCCAGAAAGACCTTGTTCAAATGTTTACTTAATATAATTCTATGAAAGATAATGTTACAATTTTTTAAGCAATATTAATTTCATTTGTTTATTTGTTTTTTTTTTTAGATTTTATTGCTGATCGTGGAAGATTACAAGAACCATTAGCCCGGAAATTGTTTAGGCAAATTTTATCAGCAGTAATTTATTGCCATAGTAGAAGGATAGTACATAGGGATTTGAAAGTAATTTGAATCTATCAAGTTTGTCATAACAACTGATTGCTTAAGTTACTTGTTTTCTCATAAAGGCAGAATTCTTATTGAGTATTTTTCAGTAACAATTATTCCTACTTATCTTTAAATTAAAATCACATTTTATAGAGCCAAAGATTCGAAATTTATATAATTTACTGTTTGAATTATAGGCTGAAAATTTATTATTGGATTCGAACACAAACATAAAAATTGCAGGTAAGGTTTTTATTTTCAATGTTACACGTTTCTCTGGGAGTGTGCAATTAGTTGACATTATTTTCAGATTTTGGCTTTAGTAATTTTTATACACCTAATGAACAATTAGCAACTTGGTGTGGAAGTCCGCCTTATGCAGCACCAGAAGTGTTTGAAGGAAAAAAGTACACAGGACCCGAGATTGATGTTTGGGTATATATTTATGATATGATTTAAACATTTTATTTATATTTTATTGTTTTTCTTTATACTAGAGTCTTGGAGTTGTTTTATATGTACTTGTTTGTGGCGCTTTACCATTTGATGGCAGTAATTTGCACATATTGAGAGATCGGGTTTTGTCGGGAAGATTTAGAATACCATATTTTATGTCATCAGGTAATTTTTGATATTTGTTTTATGGAATAACCAACTGACAAAATTGATTTCAATTAATCTGCTGACAATTCCAAATTCCAAATAATTTCTAAATGTTGTTTTGTGTAAAAAACGAACAGTTTAGGCTGTAGGCACAATTAATCTAATTGCCTGGTGTGGCATTTATAAACAGTCACAAAATATATGTAATTTTGTTTTGTTCTTAACAGTATAAGAAGTCTGAATTGAAGGTTATTGTTTTTTTTCAATACAACACATGGTAAAATGAAGTAAAATTTTTGATAATGAATCACAAAAATTGCATTTCTTAGAATCAAGAGATTCTCATAATGTTTTAATAGTGTTAGCATATCTGCTTCCCAAATAGTAATAGGTTAAATGTAATTTAATCATCAAATGGTAATAACTATTTGGAAGAACAGCAGTTACTGCTGTAGAAATATAAACAGTAGAATTATTTTTGGTGTATTATTATGAATATTTTTAGTTTTTTTTTTCCTGGGAGGATACTTCCAAGCCCTAAGCTTTGTAAGGCTTCCATTAAGAGGCTTATTGGTAATGGACACAGTATGGCTTATTGTTCGTTATTTTATGTTATCTGATTCTTTCTTTTTTCTATTTTCATGACTTTTTCTTATTCTTTTCATTGTTTTTTTTTGTCTGTTGATAAGACATGGTCTCGTGATCCATCTTTTTGGGTTTTGTGCTTTTTTTTGTTTAAGTGAATTATGGAGGTGGGATTTGTTTATACCTCTGACCTGGCATGCTGGTCCTGCAAATAACATGTCACAACAAAAGTGAAAATTGGTGATTAGAATGCACCTTCCAGATCATAAAGTCAGCTTTTATGTTGTTTCCTCTTAGAAAGGGGTGGGGGTTGTCATTTTTTTGTCACAAAGTAGAGGGTAACTGATAGACCATTAGTTTTATCTAGCTATGATATGTTTTTCTCATCCATTTGATCATTTGATTTACATTTATGTTTTAGTTTGTTTTCTCCAAGTGATATGAAAATGCTATCATCAATGAAAATGACATCATCAAATTGTATGGCATCTATTGGGTTGTTTCTGGTTCTCATCTCAAGCGTTGATTGCATATTTTTGTTTATTCTGTTCATTGTGTTGAAGTTTGATTTTCTGGAAGTCTTGATTTCTTTTTTGTTTTGTTCACATTCAATTAAACTTTTATTTGTTACAAAGAATCTTTTTTATTTCTATTTACAATTCTCTTATCTACACTGATCTTGACTGCTAGGTGCGAAATGGCTAGCTTTCTGCAGTTATTGCTTGGTTAATCTGAGTTAATTTTTTGCTTATTTCTGAAGCACAATTTTGTCTATTTCTTAGATAAACTTTTATTTTTTTCTTTTCTGTTTTAGCGTTTTTCTTATCAATTTTCTTCTTGTTTTTGACTCTTATTACCATGTATAGACAGGACCGTCCTAATACATTTTTTCACGCTGGTCTAAAAATAAGAGGCGCCCCTTGCCCCTTTAGGACTCTTAATGTGAAGACACTTCACAGCAAGTGCCGAAGGGTACTCGGCGCCTCTGAGCTGCAGCTCTTTTAGCCCAATGGTTAAGGCAGCCCTGTGTATAAAGCCAATATGTAGCTTGTCAAAGTTTATGTTTAATCATACACTTTAACCAATTTTAAAGGACAAGTAACATGAAATTCTACTTATGCTTCTAAATATTAATTCTAATGAAATTAAAATTGTTGTGTAATTTTTTTTATAATTTTAATGTTGTTAGTGATATTTTGATATCTAAAGAACTGAAACAATAGGTTAGTCTAAATACAATTAAAAAGGAGCGAAGATATTGATCTGGCCATAAGATGTTGAAATGAACATTGTATTTTTTTTTAATCGTAATCTCCTTGAAAACAAAATGGTTTTTATTGTAGGTTTTAACACTATGCAGACAGATATTGATGCTTATGGCTTGACCACTAGCTTTGCTCTTTCTTTGATTTCTTTAGACTACGGTAACCCATTATTTCTTTTTTTTTTTTGGATTTTGAAGTGCGACATAAAATATTAATAAACTATTAATACAATTAAGAAATTGTTAAATTCTGAGGAAGTTGAATTTTAATTATTTAGTTCATAATCTTCAACTTTTGGCATCAATGTTTTTTGAGTGTAGAAATAGGCTAACGTCTAATAAATACACCAATCATTATTAATATCCACAGACAAATTCTTCAGAATAAGTTCATTTACCAATTAATCACAATCCCATTTCGTAATATCTCAATTTCATTGCATATAGAAATATCACTAGTGATTCCAATTATTTTTATATTATAAATTTAATAATAAATATTTCAAATGCTTATTTCTTATGTAAAATACCGATTTGCACCTTTTTTTAAAAACAAATTTTGAGTCTTATCCAATCATTATATTAGTAGTTTCAGTTTTGAATACTATTCTCATTTTATTCACCTGAACTAACGATGTGGGTTAGTCAAGCTTTGCTGTGAATTCTTCAACTATCAGCTTTTTTCTTTGTTGCATTTAACAACTTTTTAAATTTTGGAATGTGTACATTCATCATTTCAGTTTACTTATTAGCATATAACTTCATTTTTACCATTTATATTTAAGAACATTGTTATTTTTTTTACAGTTATGATGTAATAAAGCAATTACTATTTATTAGAATGTGAACACCTTATACGGAAGATGTTGGTAATTGAGCCAAGCAAAAGGTTTACAGTCGAGCAAATACGTCGCCATAAGTGGGTAATGCAAGATCAGTTTTCAAAAACATTATCTATGCCAAATGTGACTCCCAACCTCCTTACTGGCCCAAACGACCATGTTTTACGACTTATGCAGAGCTTAGGAATTGATGCAGCAAAAACGAAAGAGGTAAAACGTAATTGAAAAAAAATATAATTAAACTAAAATCTGTATTTATACTTATATATTTCCTAGTCTTTGGAAAATGACAGTTATGACCACCATGCTGCAATATACTATTTACTACTTCAACGATTAAAGAAACAACAAAGTAATATTCCCAGTGAAAAACATCCTTTGGACACAAAACGAAGACCTAGTTCAATTGCCGAACAAGCTATTCACAAAACCAATAAAATATCAACTCTTAGTAATACAAACCAGCTAATATGCACAAAACATCTACCTCTAAAGGAACAAAACTCTAGTCCAGCAGGGCAATTAAATTTCTCGAGTCTTGGATATCATAGTTTTTCAGATAGCGAGTCACCTGTTACTGATGTCCCACATTCATGTTTGTTTAAAATCTATAAATTCCCGAACAGCATGATTAAGACATCGATCGATGAAGGAGTCGAAGCTGACATTTCAGATCAATCACAGGGAACCCAATCAACCCAAGATTCTATTCCAACTGCTGGTCCTTTTGTCTACTATCAATTAAACGACTTATCCCAAGAAACGGCTTTGAGTGGCATCAGTACAAGTTCAAATAACTTTGAAAGTTTCGATTCTCAGATAGAATCTGATTTGGCTCTAAGTTTGCCATCTTGTATGCAGACCAACATGACAACCAACCCATTTAATTATGTCGGATTGCCAAATACATCATTGCAGAAAAATAGCAACCGACATTCAAGTTACAATCGACGGCATAACCCTTTAGACTTAAAGCGTTACAGCACACGATCACCTATTAATTTTAGGGAAGGCAGAAGAGCTTCAGATGGTTTGGTCGCACAAGAAGTAGTGGCATTTAGACAACGATTGAGTCACACAGAAAAGGCAGGTGGGATGTTGGAGCTAAATGAACTGCACAAAGAGCATAAACAGTTGCAAATGACGTACCAGTGCAATATATCATTAGATGAAGCAAGTGAAAAACAGTTGCAGCATATCCAATATTATAGAGAACGCTCTGGAAGTTGTGGGGCAGAGCAGAGGCATTACCATCTGTCTAGAGCTGGAATTCCCAAATCGATGATTGGGACGAGTTTGAATGTGCAGTATGGGAAGCAAGCCATGCATCAAAGATTGCAGCAGAAAAGACAAATTTTGCATGAGCATATGACCGTAAGTACAGCATTACCAGTGGGACTAATAACGAGTGAATCTTCATGTAAGTTTGCTCAGCAGAAGGTTTTACCACCGTTACCCAATGATGGAACATCAGCTTTGCTGTGTAATGTAAATTCATCTGATATACATACACATATATCTCATAATTTGATGCAAGAAACTAGTTGGCACCAATTGCCAAAGAATATGGAAATGTGCCACATTCAAGATCCCACATACTACAGCACGAGTTCTTCTGTGCCTTGGTCCTGCAGTCTAAATACAGATCTTTGCTCAATTATGCAAAATTCTGATATAAATGAGCAGACTTTGCAAGATGATTGTCAGAGTTCTGGTATCGGTTGCAATAAGGATACGGACTTACTCTAATTTTATTTGTTAATAATATAGTTTTAGATTTGATTAGAACATTTAGTGAGAGTAATAGAAGGACAGCCGTAATTTTTACTGTTCATACGATGCGTATAAAATGTTCTATTCTCTCTTCAGTGTGTGTTAATAATTATTGTAATGAAGTTGGAAAAGAATAGAAGTGTATATATGAGGTGATGATTTAGAGATTTCTGACTTAATGAAAACAATATTAAAATCTTATCTGAAGGAAATTGTGAAAAATAACAGTTTTGTGCTAAATTATTGGATAAATGTTATGTATAGTTTAATTACTACATAGTTTCAAATGGTGTTCTTGCTGACCCTTAAAAACCAAATCATTTTATATGTTAATCAGGATAAAAAGGTTTTCATTTTGCTTGACAAATATTTCTAAAAGTAGAAAAATGTGTCTTATAAATAATAGCTTATGATGATATATATAATGAGTTATATGATGAAATAAGTAATTTATTTTCTTCATACATTGAAGGGAATATCAAACTGCAATGGCACAGAGCAGTGAAATTTAGTGAAGCACTATTTGAAAATATGTAGTATTATGTGTAGATTGTTTCTGTTTATTAAACTAATAAGCACTGACCTAAAATATTAAAGTTAAACTATTTATTGTGAGAAATCATAAGTTTGAATGAAATTTTGTTTGATAGCTAAGTAATTTATATCACTTCAAATGAGGTTCATTAATGCCTGTTTACTAAAAATGTTACATTCTATAAATATTAGAGTTTTATTGCTTAATAGCAACTTTTTATTAAAAACTAATGTAATACTTAGGCAGATATGAAGAAACATTTACTGCTAAAGCAATAATTTTAAAACGGAGCTAATTGGCTTCTAATAAAATTGAATCTAAACTATTAGGTACCACGTAATTTTTTTAATTTATTCAGGCTATCTTAAAAATATAAACGATCTTTTGGTGAAATCTGCAAAGTATAAATTAATATTTGTATTTTTGGAGAAGATATTTTAACTATTTTATGAACAAGAAAATTATTCACAATATTCATTATTAATATCAATTTTTTTAATTTTAAGCCATTTTGTAAACATTTAGTGCACATTGCACTGGATCACATTCACAAAATAATTAATTTTAAATAATGATATTAATTTAGGTTTTTATAAATATTTTTTTGGTAATTGTAATGTATTCAAAATCAAACCTTTTTCTCGAGACATAAATCATGGGTGCATATTTTCACTGGTTTAGGCAAATTCCATTTTACACTGCTGTCGTTTGCCTTAAGCAATAATTTAACACTTTTTTTAAACTTGATTTTTTTAATATGCCAAATTAATATTACTGTAATGGAAAAGATCTTTTATCTGAGTTTATTCATCATCAGCTAATGAATTTTGTCTATGTAATTTAAGTATTGTTAAAAACCATTTAATTAGGAAAGAATTGTTTAACCCAACAAAATGTAAAATGAGATGTTGTGATAGACATTTCCATCATTATTCGTATAATCAAAATAATACTCAATTAAGAAATTTCATCCAAACTGCTGGTTTCCCATATTTGAAAAATTACAACCAGTTAGACTGAGGGTTAATCAAAAGAATTAGATTTAAACATTGTGAATAATTATATTAATATAAATTTTCAAAAGAAGAGTTGTATTTGAATGAAGCTTCTATTTATTTAAGCATAAAGAGATGTAATTAGCAAATGCTGTTGCTGTTGTAAAGATATGTAAAGTTTAAATCTGGATTTATGTAAGACATTTGTTAGTCACTGCATGTAGGTGCCTATTGTATTAGATGAAAAATTGATCATGAATATGTAGTTGTTATTGAATAAATATTGATTTTAATTGAAATGCTTGCTTCATAGTTCAAAATATTAAGTAATGTTGAAAATATCAATTTTCCATTTCCTAGTAAACTACTTAGACATCTTTAAAATATTGACACAAAATATAAAGATTGTAACAGCAATTTTTATTAAAGCATCAAATATGATTGAAATTTGAGAGCAATTTAAGAAATAAGAAAAAAAATATTTTGCTTAATGCCACCAGCAGCTACTAAGGTTATATGCAGCATTAATTTATATTTTTGACTTTTAAATTTTTTTTAAACTACTGAGGTTGAAACTGGATAAATCGCTCAAAGATTAGTTTTGGTGTTGTGTACACAAGTCAATTAAATGGATGTAAATAACCCAGCATGAGCCAAAAACACCAAAGTCTTCAGGAAATTGGAATGATGCTCCCAATAGATAACATAAAGAAGTCAATGTTTGTGCACCCCAAAGTTTCTGCTGAACTGCAGAATACCTCAAGCAATTGCAAATAATATGCTTAATGTTTAGTAATTCCCCATCAACAAAACAAACAGGAGGTGACCCTAGCAAAAGATGCTGATGAGTGAGACATGAATGGCCAATGCAATGTTTATTTAAGAAAAAAACTAGAGATTTTGTATCAAGATTAACAATAGGGATTTACTGAAAACTTGGTACCAAGTTATGAATGTTAGTATGCAATTTATTAATGTTTAACTTGTTATTTAATGTTTATTATTATTAAGATATAAGGAAAGATGAAGTACCAAAGAGAGCAGAGGAAGAATGGGAATAAAAGTATGAGGATAGTCAAGGTTAATGTTCCATAGCGATGACACTAGTCATGTGACTATTACGAAAGGAGAAAAGAGTATAAAAGGAGAGAGAGAACAAAGATTGCCACCACTTTTTACTTTCTAACGGTTCGATATCACACATGGAATCATGCAGTTGAGTTAGGAGATGTCAAAGTATAGAGAATATGAGTGAATCAAGTAGTTCACTCTGCACACAAATTTATCAGCCAATCAGGTGGCGTGATGTCACGTGCGACACCAGGGCCATCTGATAACACAGTACTAACTTGCAGCCTTGGATAGTAATGCAATGTAAGTAATGCTTTACTAGGAACGTGTTACTTTAACAGTAACTTTTGTTGGAACACATTACTTTTTAAAGAAAGTAACTTTGTCGTGACCCACGGTGGGTGGGTCACTAAAACAGACTAAAGCGACTCACTGTCGTGACAGCCATCGAGGAAACAGGGGGTCAAGTTCATGACCCACTTTGACTTTGGCACTTTGACACTTTGGCTTCAGGGACCCCTTAGGCTCAAGACATCGAGCTGGGAGAATGTTTGAGGACCTTTTACAAGCTGCCCAAGAAGGTCACATTGACCAATGACAGATAATTGTGACCATCTGTTTCGCCGCCGCTTGGAGACGGAGTCCAGGCAGCGGTATCGCAGATGGGGCACATGAATAATTTGGGACAGACACGTGATTACTAGGTTTGTGAGCCTTTATTACTTGGCCGCAACCCACAATCACCATCACGCTCCCAACGTCTCTTAAGGTTCGCCGGCCTCGTACCGGTAGCTATGCTACC
>JAQFZU010001839.1:0-11533 GCA_034696185.1 Henia vesuviana | reverse complement strand
ACGCGAGAAGCGTGTAAATGGTTTCTCGAGATGGTCAATATAATGCACTTGCATTATAGTACATCTCCCGAATCATTTAAGTGTTTAATGATATATTCCGTGACCGACCACGAGTTCCATTGTTACCCCCGTGCGTAAACGACGCGTGTAAATAGATAAGTAATTTTGGCCATTCGGCTGGTGTTGTTAGCTTAATATTAACGTTGCGTAACTTTATTTCGCGCTTGTAGAGTGTTTGTATTGTTTGTTTTGCTTGGCTGTAGTTTTGATGTTAGTGTTAGTTCAGTTAGCTTAGTGTTGTGTTAGAATTGTTAGTCGGAGTTTTGCATAACTCCAAACCCTGTCGTGTACTCTATTTTAGTGATGGTGATGTGAACCTGTTTCGATGTGCTTAAATTGTAATTAGTAACGGTTAAATTGATCTAAATAAATTCTGTCGTGTTTTGATAAAAGAAATAATTTGAAGTCAGATCCTTTTGTACATGATTTTTGCCTGGTTTAGTTTAACAGCGGACTAGTGGAAAAATCACCGTCACAAAGTCACTGTCTTATTCTGAAAGAGTTTTTCGTTTTATTTGATTGTTTTAATTAATTGCTAAAGTGCTATGGCTTACGTTTTAACAGATGGTCTCCGTCGCGTCTTTTTGCGTTTTGCAACGCCCACCCTCAAGTCCGAGCGTTGTCGACGTCTTTTGCGGGTGGAAAAGGACGCGAAACGTGCCGCGCCGTCCACGGTTTGCTGCATCCTCCCAACTCTCAGCGGGAACGCTCCGCAAGTGCCACCGTCCGTCGACAGAGTTCTAAAAGGGCTGGGCATACCAACACCCATGCCGCTCTGTCTGCTCCTACTTCTGGGCGAATAAACATCATCAACGTCGAAAGAACTCCGAGGTTTGGCAAAGGGTATTCTCATCACGAGCGTTTGAAATGCAGCGTCACGCTCAAATCCTGAGTGCCGAATGAGACGAGTTTATCGTTCTCGTCTGTTATATAAATCGAAACGCTTTCAAAATTCAACGTTTTGACCGGTTTGTAATAGGGGAAAGCGAAAGTTTCGGTGATTGTATAATCGTGAATGTTCCCCTTGAGTGCGATCGCTCGCAACAGTGGTAACGTCATGTTTCCCACCACTTCTTCGGTTGCAATGTCGCAATCTATCACGATGGGCGAATGCTTGCTTTGAAAATCAAAGTCGTACTTGGCGTATTCCGATTCGATCGCTTGGTATTCTTTTTTCGACTCGCCGCTATCGATGAACCCAAAGAAAACGGACAAGTTGCAACTCAGCACGACCGAGTTGTACGTCGGTGTAAAGTTAATTCTGATTCTGTCCGTGACGGGATTATACGAAAAACGAACGCCCGGATAGTTGGCGAAAACGTGATCCAAATGCTCACAACTTAAAGATTTTGAAGTATTTATTCAACAATTTTATCGTTTTAAATCACATTGTAAAACTTATTCATTTTACCTCATCTTTTAAATAATTTCATTTCTTTTTTATTTTCACTTACAAAAAATGAGCCTTTATTTCTTAATTAATACAATAAACCACAAACGACAAAGTTATCGTGCTGCTTTTTCATCTTAAAATTCAAAAAAATTATTTTATTTCACAGTAACAATAATGTTCAACTATAGCTTTTGAAAATTGTAAAGTTGCATTTTTCTTTTTAAGTTCTGTCTTACAAAATGAATCGTTACATGTCTCTAAATGTAAAAAAAATGACAAAATGTATAGCTAGTTTAATAATGATCTGAGAAGTAGACTATTAATTACCTTTGCCAGTTAATTTTAATGCGAGTGCAGGATGGAACTCTCCTACTACAGTTGAAAATGCAAAAGCTCCAATTAAAGCTAAAAAAATAGCAAAAAATTTATAACTTTTACTCATTGTTTGGATGTTATAGTTGTCAAATGTATATTATTGATATAACCAGGATCTGAAAAGTATTACGCAGAAAAAAAATAGCGTAATTCGATTCGAATGTTATGTAATTATCATATTACTTTATTGCTTTATTTTTTATAAATATCTGCTTTCAATAAAACAAAAACATTTAAATATTTGTTTAGCCTATTTAACTTTTCTTTGGTTAGTGACAAGGTATTTTACATAGTTAAAAATTCATTCAGATTTTTCCGTAACAAACAATCTTTTTAAATTATTATCCGAAATTGCAATTAAATTAGACAACTTATGAAAGACAACTTAATTCATTTATAATTTGCTGACATCACATTATAAGTAAATTTTCCTTGAAACTTTTCTCGAGAGTCAAAGTTCTCAATCCTTACATTAAGAAAAAATGTCGTGGCAATGAACCCTAAAAAAACTACTAAACACCAGGTTATCTGAGAAAATCTCTGATATTTATCTTGATGAATTCGTACTTGGAAATAGAAAGTTTGTTTTTTCGGAACAGAACAAATTTTAAATGACGATATTTATATTCATTTCCGCAACACAAAAAAAATAAGCTTCCGTAGTTGTAGTGTTTTCTTGGGCTTTTATTTCAAAAATCATTTAATTATAATTAAAAACCCACCTTAAACGCTAAGAAATAAAAATATCAATTTTTTTTAGAAAATAAAAACTTTATTTCTACAGACTACAAAATAAAAAGTAAATTTAATGTCATTTAATCCAAACTAAGTCGTCCCCCGCGTGGTCTCACAACATTACCTAAGTAAGTCAATTAATTGTCTTTAAAATTCATTTTAATTTCATTTATATAATTACCAATTAATTTTCCAACATTTTTAAGTATTTCATCGACACCTATCGTTCGTAAAAACTGGCCCAAACCGTTTGATGAAGAAGTAATTATGTCACTCGACTCACTACTGCTATTCGCTTTCTCTTTGGTTTCTTCTATTGGTTTTGCCATTATCAATACCAGAAGACCTAAGAAAATCTAAAAAATAATTTTTGTTAATTATAATATTAAAGATTTAAAGTAAATTTTGTTTACCAAAATACTTTTCATTGTTGATTTTTGGTTGACTTAAGCCCAAATCTATTTAATCTCGCGCGGTTTGGGCTTTTATACAACTTTTTGACCTTAGGGAGTGGATCATTGGTCAATAACCTCTTTAGCCTGGAATTTACCAAAGCTTTTACTTGGCTTTAGGCTTTTAGTTGGAAAATATAATTTCCAAAAAAGGATCAAACACCATGATTAATCAACTAATTATGTATTCATTTATCGTTATTCGCATGAAATTCGTGTTATTTAGATCATGACGAGATTTAATGACGCACAACTGATTTTACAGTTAAATTTCATAAGATTAATGCAAAACGATTCTGTCATTTCCAAAGTTGACACTTGAGACATTAGGTGAACGTTTGATTAGATTTTATAGAATTTTATTTGTTTGAATTAAAATCATAACATTTATTTATGATGATTAATAATAGTGACAAGTTTGTCTAAATAAACATGTATAAATTTTAAAAAAAAATATTTATTTCATAAATAACATGTAGCAATAAAAAAAAACAATTTATTCGTGTTTCCATGAAAAATTAATTGTGTAATTTTTTCTAAATTTAATTTAGTTTAATTGCAAGTTACCTAATAAATTAAAGCGAAATTATAGCGCCCCACAGCGACAGAAAGCAATTTCATGAGAATCACGTGGTTACCATTGCATAGTCTGCTGCTCTTCAATAATTTATCAGCCGGTCTTGGTCGGTCGGAAACATGGCAGCTCCGACGACGGGAGAATCGAGTGTAACGGAAAATTCTGAACTAATGACTCCAGAATCTTCAAATATTAACGAAGAATCTACTGGTGATCTCCTTCAAACTCCCTGGACCTTTTGGATAGATCAGTAAGAATAAAAATAAACAGAAATAAATACATGAAATTTCAATTAATCGGAGTTTGACATTTGTTGTGTTGCAATTATTTACTATAATTTCTTTTTTTATTTTATCCCTCTTATTCCCCAAAAATAGATTTGTCAACTTAAGGTTGACATGTTATTAAACGAAACCAAATAAAATATGTTGTTTAATAATTAGAATAAACGACTTTTAAAATTATTTGGGAATTTTTAATTGAATTTTTAAAAAACGAAACTTAATACTTTTTCACTGATAAAATGTTTTTTTCAAATAAAACTTAATTTACTATTTTCAGGTCAATAAGAGGTGCTTCAGCAGCTGAATACGAAGCTAACATGAAAAAAGTTTACACTGTTCATACAGTTCAAGTGAGAAAAATAAAATTTTACGAAATATTTTTAAAAATTAATTTTAAAATTAATATTAATTTAGAATTTTTGGAGTGTGTACAATAACATCCCCGAAGTCCAAAAATTAAGTTCCAGATATAGTTACCATTTAATGCGAGGTGAAAGAAGGCCTTTATGGTAATTATAATATTGCAAAATATTTAATGTCAAAAATCTCATAATTTGTTATTTCATTAAAAAGAAGGGAATTTCCCCACTTTAATTATCTTTTTTATTATCAGGGAAGATGAATGTAATCGAAGAGGAGGAACTTGGAGAATGAAATGTCCGAAACAAGCAACTGTGAGATTTAAATTAAATTTTATTGATAAATTTAATAAATTTAATAATTATTCGTATTTTTAGCTTCACGTGTGGAAAGAATTGCTTTTAGCTGCTATCGGAGAACAATTCACCGATTGCGTAGCTAAAGGTAAATAAGAAAATTACTGAAATTTCAATATGGATGAAATGTTGTTTTTAGGTGATGATATTTGTGGAGTTTCAGTGAGTGTACGTGAACGTGACGATTTAGTACAGATTTGGAATATTTGCGGTGCATTAGCTGAGAAAGCGACGGTTTTACTAAAAGTGCACGAACTCGTACCTGAAATTCAATTTATGGCACAGTTTTATAAAGGTTTTGTTGGAGTTGATGAAATTATTTTTAATTTTTTGTTAATTGTTTTTTTTTTAAATAATTTTATAACAGCTCATGACACACACCACGCATATGAAGGTGATAAAAGAAATCTAACGACGTCTTGAAGTTTAATCATGTATCCTACATTAATTTTTAATTATTATATTGTAAATATTATAAAACAAAAAAAAAATTTGTTTGAATGTAAAGTAAGAAATTGAGGGAAATAAGATTTTTTTTAAAAATAATAATTTTAACAAAAAAGTTAGAAATTCTATAAATTTATGAAGAAAAAATTTGAAAAATGTAATTTTTTTTAATTATTTTCTTGGAATTTTTTTTTTGTAATTTGTTTCATATCCAGTTTTGTGGAGAACAAATATCCATCCATTAAAAGTATTTTCCCAAAGATAAATGTAACTGCATTTGAAAAGTGGTCAAATTTATACTAAATTAAATTGATATTAACTGTTTTTATTTCTTTAATAAATATATTTTATTGATTTTTGTTCTCAATTGGTGTTCAATAATACAATATTTTCAAATGCAGTTTTAGAATCTGTAAAACCATTTCTGTGATAAAACACACTTCAGGAAATTTTGGTATAAATTGAACCTCAGTCAATTAAGATTTCAAAAATACTCTAGGATAGAATCCGATAGAGTAATAATTATAATAATAACTTTTCCTTTGTATTTGATTTGAAATGTTATTGTAACTTTAGATTTTTTTCGTTCAAATCAATTGAATTTTTTTAAATTTGTTTATTTTAACATTTTATCATTTTCTATATTCATTAGAAGAAACTAAAACTTATATACATTAGGTTTAACACTGAAATGATAAAAATCAGGTTAAAAAAAATTAAGAGATATTAATACTTTTATATCGATGATAAATTACCAAAGGAATATTACGTATTCTAATAAATGTTTGTTATGTATAAAAAAAAAGTTGGCAATTTCTTCCGATTTAAGTTTAAATTGCATGAAAAGTAATAACATGCAATTCTTTTATTCTTCTTATTTTAAATATAATAAATTTATTTATCTTCTAATCCTTTTTGCAGTAACTGCAACATTATTGGGTAAACCGCAGCATATTCTTTTTCTTGCCTTTCTTTAACGGATCGAGCGTATGCTTCGAGCGTTCCTTGAATGAAATGAAGAGCTTCTTTCTCTGTGTGCTCGTCAAGCCATTGTGAATACCTGGCTAAGGACCAATGAGCATTCTAACGATAAAATAACGAGGTAAAATTCTATAAAATGTTTATTAAATTACTAGAAAATTTTAATTTACTTGATGGGGTGACAGCATTTCATTTGGTGCCTTTGAAAACATGAAATTTAAAGCAGTACTGTATGGAATGATTTCAGATATCGATGGTGAAAACTTAATATGTTCTGGATTTTGGAATAGCAAAGTTCTAAAATTTCAACAAAAAAAATTAAAAAAAAAAAATATAAAAATAATTATTCGCAATTTTCAATACTTTAAACTCCTTAAAAGACGATACGATTTTCCTAAATCGGAAACTCGACGACATAATGGTGAAATTGCGAGTTCCATTTGCGCTAAATCGGATGCTAAACGCATTTTCCCATAACTACCTAATGGACGAACTAATGTTAAATGCCTGATTAACAATTCGATACTTCTCGATGCCAATGGATGAAGACTTAAAGAAAATAAATCAATTAAGGATTACAAATGTAATTATACAGTTAAAAAATTGTTTTACTGTTTTATAGTAAAATCCTCTGCCTCAAATTGGCATAAATATTGTGTGTGAACACGTGTTATAAACTGCTCCAATTCTTTCATGTATAACGAACACGGTGCTGATACAGGATTTGTTGAATTCGTTGATCTAAGTAATGAAATTTATTTAATAAGAAATGTAAATAAATTCTAAAAAATTACGTCGAATAATCTTCATTATGCATTGTTAAGATTATATCTTCTATCGATTCTCCTATCGATTTAATTAATGGTTGCGTAATTGAAGTCATCAATGCACTTATCGAATCTAAAGATTGTAAAATTGTTTCCCGAGCTACTTCTGGAGGATTAACCAAACTGTTAACAACCTAATATGTTCAGTTTAAACTTTAATAAAATAATTTTAGTTTATATTTTAATTTACCAATTTCATTTGAGTGTTGAAATAACTTAAAAGATTTACAATTTCAACATTTAATTTCTGGCCTTGTGTTGCCGGACAAATTACTTGACTCGCCTCACCATCGGTGCAAACCTAAATAAAATATATTTAATTGATAATTAAATTTTAAAGTTTTAAAATTTACCATTTGTTCCCATTTAACTGATAACAAATTAATGGTTTTCGCTACATTTTTAGCGACTGTTTTATATAATTCGGTATCAACCAGTGCAAAACCAAGTTCGCTCGAAACGATTCTAGTGATTTCATTCACATCTTCGGCTCGTGGTGTTGCACCTTCCGAACCGAATACGATATTTATTGGATCAAAAAGACGTGATAGAGATCGTGATAAATAGGCTTGTTCGAATTGGGTAAGTGTTGAACGCAATGTTAGTTCAGGGCTGGATTAATATGAAAAAATATTTATAAATAATTTAATTTAAAAATTAATTAAATTACTCGAATTCATTTGTAAATTCATCGCCATCTTGCGAATTGTTAGCTAAATGCTGTAATTTTTTCCATAAATCTGCGAAATTACGTAATAGTTTTGGATATTCTCCTTCAAATGCTTGTTTAATGGCTGATGATTCTAAAAATCATAAAAGGATAAAATAAAAATAAATTTTAATTTATCATTTTTAAACTGTGTTTAACCATTTGCAGCATTATTAAATTCTTCTTCGAGAATTCGTGTAACAAATTGCCAAAATCCAACCAAAATATTCTCACCGCCTACCTAAAATATTAAATTTTACTTTAATAAAATAACAAAAAATCAAATTAAATAAAAATTTACACTAATTAACTCGTCCATAAAACAAATAAGTGTTAACGGATCCCTTTTTCTCACCAATACTTTTTGCAAATGCAATGCACGACTACAACATAAATAAATCTGATTCGTTAATTTTTCGACATTAGTCCATAAATTGGCTCTAAAAGCGACTGCAGAACCAACCGACGGTAACGAAGCACGACCAGGTGCACCTATAAAAGCATTTAAAAAAAATAAATTTAATAAATAAATGTTTATTACAAATTAACCTTTAAAAGCTTTCGATTCGGATGTCTGTAATAAACTTGTAACGTTCAAAGCATCTTTTGTAGCATCTGTTAATTGATTTTGAAGATTATCAATTGTTTTCCGAACGATTTCTTCTAATAAACCCAAATTGTGAAAAACTTGCAATGCTGTTGCAATTTGCGATTGATTCGGTGTCTCGATACCACGATATAACATCATTTCTGCTTGTCTTTCTACTTCTTTTCTCGATTGACGAATTAATTGTTGTTCTTTTTCGATCGCTTCTAAACCGTTTAAATCTCCATTTTTTAAAATTGAATCTAAAATTAATTTTTTTTTAAATTAAATTCAACAATTTTATCAAGTTTGTTACCTAATTCACTTAAACTTTGAGCCACTTTGCTAATTTCTTGTACACCTGCTTGTAATTGTCCATGAAGTCGTTTTGTGAGGTAAATTACTCGAACAATTTTACGTAAAAGATCACAAACGATTTGAAGTCTGGCCAACATTGATGTGTGCGAAGAAATTTTTTTATATGGTTCTAATAATTTAATTTTAAGTCTATAATGAGATGATATTTTATATATTTATTTAATATTTTAATATTTTCTTTAAACCTTTCAACAGCTGATAGCAAATTTTGTATTCGCAGTTGCATCATTGATAAAACCGATTCCAATGTTTCGATTCCGGTTGCTTGTGATAACAAATCTTCATAGTGTGTTGATACCTGTTAAATAAATTAAATAAAAAATTTAATAAATTACAATAAAATTAAATCGGGAGATTTTAATACATGATTTAATAATTCCTTGTCTAATATCGCAATTCCAGATGCTAATTTTGGTAATAATTCTGATAGTAATGCCCCTTGAAGTGACTGCGATGCAAAGTTTTTAACTTGAAAATCTTGTTTTAAGAATTGGTTAAATACATCTGAAATTAAATTTATTGATGTAAAGATTTGTATAGTTTTGATTTAGTTTTACCATCTTGTTCCAATTTTGCTAAAGATGATGGTGGTTCCATGTTTTGTTTACATCCACATCCACGTTTACTGTTTACATCTTCGATCATCTGATCAAATTATTTTTAAAAATATATGGTAGTTACGGATTTTAAAAGTTTAAATTCCTTATTTTCGCTAAATATAACTAAATTAAAATTACAGTTAAATTTTTATTAAATTTATTAGACCAATCAGAGACGTCATTTTCGCCATATTTTTCATCGTCTGTTTCAAAGGAGGCGTATATAATTGACCGGTTGTGCTCGCACGACATTTTACATCATTATGTCACATCAAACGGGAATTAAAGGTAATATAAGAAATTGTAATTAAAGTTTTTAAACTTTACGATCTTAATATCTATAAATAAAAATAAAATAATATTAATTTAACTTTTTGTTGATCTAAATATTCACGCATATTTTGTTTCAATTTTTCAGCGAATGAAAAATTAAGAAACTTCTTCGGGAAATGCAGAGAAGGAAATATAAGACTCGTAAAAGTTTCTATAGAAGATGGTAAATAAGAAATAAATGTTTAAAATTCATATATTAATTTTTTTAATATTTTTTTATAGAGCAATTGATACTGAACGACTATAAAGAAACATGCGGTACATGGGAAGATGATATCCTTTCCTTAAAAATACTAATATTAATAACGAATCGATATTAAATTAACGAATAAATACATTATAACGAATTAATTCTTCCATTAATCGAGTCTTCTCAACCTTGTTATATTCTATATCGACTCGATGAGAAAAACGATACAGGATACGAATGGTTATTCATTAGTTGGTCGCCGGATACGTCGACGGTAAACAAAATAATCGATAAAATATGCAAATTTATTTATTTAGTTAAATTTAGGTTAGACAAAAAATGCTTTATGCTTCGAGTAAAGCCACGCTTAAAATTGAATTTGGCACGAGTCAAATTAAAGACGAACTTTTTGGATCTGTTCGTGTAAGTTATTTTATTTTTTTATTAATTTTTATATTTTTAATTAATTTATTATTTTGTTATGTTGCAGGAAGACGTATCACTGAATGGATACAGAAAGCACAAACAAAGCGAAAATGCACCAGGCCCAATGACGGTTGCGGAAGAAGAACTCGAATTGCTTAAAAAAAGCGAAGTATGAAATTGACATATTCAATTAGACTTAACATTGAATTTTGTATTTTTTTAAATTTAAGGTTGGAGTTGGAATTGGAATCGATACAAAATATCAAACAATACAAGGAGTTATTTTTCCAATATCCGATGATGTCATTAACAAATTATTCGATTTTAAAGAAGACAAAATTAATTATATTCAAATGGTAAAAAAAAATGAGAAATTAAATATGTTAATTTTAATGAATATTTTAATTACGAACAGACAATCGATTTGGAAAAAGAGCAAATAAATCTTGAAAAAAGTTCCGGTGATATGGACATTATGCATTTGCGACGTGTGATACCAAACGATCACGCACGATATCACCTATTCAAATACAAACATTCGTACGAAGGCGATCTTGTAGTTAGCACTGGTTAAATAACTATTTAATAATATCTTTACCATTTATTTATACATTTTATTATTTATTTTAGTTTTCATTTATTCCACACCCGGATACAATTGTTCGGTGAAGGAACGAATGCTTTATTCGAGTTGCAAAAGCGAATTTATAAATGTGATAGAAAAACAAGTTGAAATCGAGATCGTACGAAAGGTAAAAATTCGAAATTTTAATTATATAATCATTTATAATCATTTAATTTGATTATTTTTAACCAAGTAGCTCGAAATCGACGATGCCGAAGACTTAACTGAAGAGTTCCTTATGGATGAAATTCATCCTAAACTAAATATACACAAACAAAAATTCCCGAAACCAAAAGGTCCACCAAACAGAGGTGCACGGCGTATTACGAAACTAAAAACCGATCCGAACTCTGATTTCTAAGTGATATTTAGTTAGAAAAAAAAGCTTTGCGAATTTATACTTATACAATTTCGCAAAGAAATGGCGATAATAGTCATTATAATTCTATAGATTTCTACAAAATCAATTACGATTAAAAAAAGACGAATATAAAGGTAAGAATGTTTTGTAATTATATAAAAGGGATTGTTTTTTTCCTAATTTATTAATCAATTGTATATTTGCTGCAGTATTTCTCTATAGGGTTTAAAAGTAATTATGTGTTGGGTTAATTGCGAAAAGGGCCATTTATGCCTTATATGAAAATTTTGTTGATATTTTTACATGAAATTAAAATTCTTTTCAACTTTTGCGATTTTGGATAATCATTTTCGTTTGTGGTTAATGTCAAAATAACTTGAAAGATGATAATTTTATAATTTTATATTTCGAAGCTTTCTAAGAAAATACAAATTGGCTACAAGAAATTTATTTTAGCTGAAAATTTGAATAAAATGGAA
>JAQFZU010001838.1:0-11535 GCA_034696185.1 Henia vesuviana | reverse complement strand
AATGTCTCAGGAAACAAGTCAAGACAGCTGCGATGAGGTTGCTTGATTCTCAAGCCCACAAAAGATGCAATCGTATTTACGATCAGTCGTGCGAAAGGACGAACCTCCGGGGCCAGGCCTTAGTCGGATTGGTTGCAAAGAGAACGAGTGAGAGACGGAATTAGGGAATTTCTTAACGTTTAACTGCTTTTCTAACGTAAACAGGGTCAAGAACCGACGAATTTTGTTGAAATTGAGAGGGACAGATAGATCGACTTTTACGTTTTTATTTTCTTGGAAAACTGCCCATTCTTTCGCTTGTGTGTGTCAACAGCCCGAAAAATAATTCGGAGGAAATGAACCAATTTAATTTTACGAAAGAAATGCTAATTGTACTGTTGAGAGAAGATCTGCTAAAACTCATTACTGGTGATTGTGTTAAGAGGAATTTAATTAAAACTCTATGAACACAGAAATTTTTTAAATTTTTTTAAAAATTCAGGGCTAACTTAATTCAGGTTAAATTAAAATAACTGAATAAATAACAGCCAACTTGACAAATATTGGCGTAAATGCAAGCGATGCTCAAAACTCAACACATTGTATATAGCATATGCTATATTAAAAAATATAAATTAAAGGTTAGAATTATAACAGTCTCCACAAACAAATGGGAATAAAATTTCGGAATTGTTAATAGTTTAAATCCGGAAAAGTAGATTTTCGAAAGGCTTTAAACCACAATTTGAAAATGGATAAATCAAGTCAGTGGACCGAACAGAGAAAAATGTCTTTTGTAGGAAGTGGTTTGAATAGTGTCACGTTTAAGAGGACGTAACCTGAAGGCCGCGTCAAGTTCGTGCGCACGTAAAAAAGGAATAGTAACCACAATTCTGCAATTCATAAATCCACATAAGCAGTAAAACGTTTTCTATTATACCAAAATCGTAAAAACGTCTGCAAATACCGCACAAGAAAATTTATTACTTTTTTCGAAATAATTCTCAAATAATATTCGAACTTATGCAATACGTGATTCGGTCATAAAAACTAATGGCGTATCGCATTTGGAAATCATAAAAGCATTCTTCTGCCTGTAACTGACACCAAGTAATAAAATAATTTTTAACGTGCAATTTGTCTTGAGGAATTAAAATGTTTTTCGGTGTCAGGTTCCATTAGCTACTAAAAGATAAAGTAGAAGTTTTTAAGACCGAAGTCCCTTTGGGGATACAAATAGTTTTAACTTTTAATTTTGTCTTTCAATCACTATTGATTGAATTGTTTTAACTCGATTAACTTTTATTAAAATAGTTGTTAAATAATTAAAATTAATCAGTTTAATCAGTGGGGATTTTGATAACATTAGTTTAGCATTTAACATTAATTTATTTAATTCACTAATTATTTATTAAATTAGAAAGTTGTGTTTAGCTTAAACAATTACTAGTATCAGATAATCATAGATGGCGACTCCTTTTAGCAAATCTATTTATATTAATATCAAGAAACCATCTGGAACTCATCTCGCCCAACATGAAATTGAGGCGACAAGTAATAAACCTATTTGTTGAAGCGAGAAATCTTTAAGAAAGTACGTAAAGATTTTCGAGCCGCTATCATCTGTTAAATGAACATTGTTTGTATTTATCAATAGTGAAAACTAAATACAGTAGTTGATTTCTTACTATTACAATTATATAGTCAAATACAACTCACCAACTTCTTGGGAGGTGTTGTCAATCTCTGAAAATAAATATTCACAATATCTTTTTGGCTCGACCTCCTATCGGGTGGTTATGTATACAAAGTCGGTGCAATTGCTACCAAGTTTTTTTGCATTGTCAGCCGAATTTTAAGCCGTTTGTCAGATACTCGCACTCCCCTGAGGTGCACTACCTAAGGCATGGGTAGATTGATTGTAGGCGTGAAATGACTTTGTGTAAGAGACTGTTTGTACCTCACGTTTGCTACATAAAACTGAAAGAATGTATGTAACGTTTTGTTCTCAGATGGTACATCAAAGACGTGACGGGTCACTTGATCCCAGTGCCCTCCAGTGGCCGCCATTCATTCCATCGAGAAGTGTTGGCCATCAGGGATGCCCAAGCTGCTGACTCAGCCATGTACGTGTGTGTCGCTTCCAACATTATCGGAGCAGCCAAAGCAGAGACAGCACTTACTGTCATAGGTGAGGCATTGTTCGTAAATTTCAATTATAGGTATGTGAAGTGGAAGGAAAAATATTATATGTTAGTATCGATATTGGAGGGGATCCACCGGGACATGAAAAACGCTTTCGTTTTATGAAATATTGGAATAGTTGTAGTGTCTAAAAATGAGAATTTTTTCCCCTATTTATACTTTTATTACAAGACCATAAAAGAAAATGATTGTTTGTTTTCTTTGAGTGTAAGACATAATTTTGTTGTTTGCTTTTTCTTTACTTTTGCTTTTTTTATTTTTTATACGTGAAGAAATTTTGCTTGTTTTCAGCAAACTGTTGACGTTGGAGTAAATTGCTTCGCATGAATTTAAAAGAAGCCAATTTGGAGAACACATCTAAATTGCAGAAAACAAATCCCGTTGGGAAATTTGAAAAAATCCAAATTGCACAAACAAACCGTGCGAACACACACTTATTACCTTTTAAACATACTGATTAATGCGTGTGGTAGTTCTAGGTCAGTTCAAAAGAGTAATTTTCTTGTAATGGCACGAAATGTCGCAACCTCTGCGAACTGTGGGAATCAAAATAAGCAACAATAAAAATTTTTTTTTTTATATATTAGAAATAACGAAATATTGATTTTTAATCTTTAGCTTTGCATTTTAGAATATTCATTTTAGATTGTGCACTGAATTTTTCTTTTAGCCTAAAGTCATCTTTGAAATAATCTCACACGAAATGGTTCAATCATCGAGCGGTGATGATCTTTTCAGTCGATAAAATTAGTTTCACGTTTTGCTGAAGCTGGTGCAATTTCACCGAAATTATAGCTTCAGCCAAGTTAAATCACAGTCATTAGCCGGTATCGCTCAAATTTCATCCATATTTTCCATTTACTTTCACGCAAAGTGTATCAATTTGTGAATTTTTTTTTTTAAAGCGATGAAGTAATAATGAAAGTTAATTAATCGATTTAATTTTTAGCGCTTAAATTGGTTCCAGTATGAATTTATTTTACACACTTTTCACTATCTCTTTTATTCACTTATAATTTAGCCAAGTAGCGCGTAATGAATAGCATTTTAAAAAAATGAAAAATGGTTGCTTTATTCTTTTGTGAAAAGTAATAACAACTCGAGCGAAATGAATATCAAAGAAACGTGAATTTCAAGTAGAGACGGGACAGTCTTTTTCTATGAATAATTTTTGTTTCCATTATGGAAGATGAAAATAGAAAATGTCATTTATGCACTTTCATCGCTTTTTTTTATATCTAAGTTAGATTCAGAAATCAAGCATGACGTGTGGATAATTTAATTTTTAATATTTAAAAAATTGAATTTTAAAGATAAGATTGTAGCACTTACAGCAGTCGCTAACAAAGTTCTCACATTAATATGATTGTATTGTCAATTTTTCAGCTCCATTACACGCTCGCATTCAGCCAAAGTTGAACATTATCAGCATTGGAAAGCCGATTACCGTACACTGTATTATCTCTGGTTCTCCCATCAATTCCGTTACCTGGTTCAAAAATGGACAGCCCATCAAAAATGACGGAATTACTTTTAAATCTCCTGATGTCATCAGAATAGCACACGCTGATATAACTGATGTCGGCATGTATCAGTGCATTGTGAAAAACGATTTTGCGTCTGTTCAAGCGACCGTTCAACTTCGTTTAGGAGGTAACCTCAATATTATGTCTTTGAGCAACTATCTAGTGTCTTATATAAAGAGGAATAGATATAGATTTCTTTCTTCGTGATATTTTATAGTACGAGAGTATCTTGGGAACTTTAAAATTTTATCTATTATTGTACTTAAAAAAGATGATAAGAACAGCCATTATTGAAGACTTGAAAAGAATTTCAAATGTCTACAAAAAATATTGAAGATAATATATCTTTACATCTTTATATGAAATATTAAATTTAGATTTGATATCATTTTGTGGAAAGAATAAATATCCATAAAAAATATTTGAATTTTTTATTTTTCTATTTGTTTTTTCAAAATAGAAGTATTTCCTGAAATTCTTCATGGATTTGAAGAGAAAGTCTCTCAATCGGGTCAAAATGTATCTCTTGAATGCATGGCGAGTGGCAGCCCAGCGCCTGTGATAAAATGGATGTTAGAAGACAGGATAATGGAGAGTCTAAACATTGAAAACTCAGTCAATTCTGACGGTGATACTGTAAGCACGTTCAACATACTCGGTGCTAAAGTAGAAGACGGCGGAGTTTATGTTTGTTTTGCCATCAACGGATTAGGCCGAGTCCAGCATCAAGCACGACTTAACATTTATGGTATGTGATGCTGGTAAGTGGATATACGAAAGAATGTGGGGATAAATAAAGAAATTCAGAAGGATTTTTTTTGTCAAATTACATTCTGCTGATATATAATCCAACCGTTATTACTGGCTTGGAGGCTTACAAAAAATGTTTTAGTTTCAGTTTTTTATTTTCAAAATCTTTTTATACGGGCTTGAAAAATGACACTAAATCCAAAATTATGATATTGCGGATTACTTTTCTTGCGCAAACCACAATTTTCTTTATATACACTAACTTATTTAATAAAAATTTTTTTCTATGGTGATTTGATGAGTGGGAATTTTTATACTTGGAGTATATGATTTGCTTATTTCGTGCCAATTAAATTAAATTTGCAATTACAAAACCTATTATATTTATGATGAATTTTGTTTTTATTTTGTTGAAAATGATATCTAATAAGGTTTTTTTTCTCGTGTACATTCATTTGAAAAAAGTTAAACTTTTAATAACTTTGTGCAAGGCTTAGACATTGTTAATTAAGTTTTAATGAACTTTTTTAATTCAATATTTTAAGCACAAAAGAAAAATGACAGAAAAAAATTATGCACATTTTTAAGCTTCAATAAATTGTAATTGTAAGTGCATTACCTTTGGAATTAACGGAATTCCATCAATTTATGTACGTCAAATTGCTTTATGTGAGCAATTACAGTAATTAGTATTAGCAAACCTCGATTTATGTCCGTTATTCACATAACTCGCAATGGGTTTTCAAATCGATTCATTTTAGTAAGGCTGAAATGATGGAACAATGTAGTAAAAGAAATGATATTGTGTTTTGTGCTTATTCTTTTTTTATATAACTATTTAATTTGTTTAATTCTATTTTACAGGTCCTCTTAAAGTTAGGTCCAATTCCAAATACACTTTAGTAGCTGGTAAAGATGCTCTCCTAAATTGCCCTTTTTATGGTTATCCATTTGATGCAATTGTCTGGATACGAGGTAAAGGATTTATAACTACTTTTCTAATTAAAGGTTATTGCCATCCCTAAAAGAATTATCCAATATATATAATATGGCTAATGTTTAAGAGATTAGATAACTTTTTTCTTAAGCAAAGTTTTTACAAGTTGCATTTCATTATCGATGAAAAAAGTCGAGACAATTTTTTCTTACTTTTTCCTTTCACCCTATCATTAAGATGATTTTTTTCTTTTTCGTTACACAGCTGGGGAAACATTACCAATTGACTTACGACAACAAGTCTTGGAGAATGGAACCCTCAAGCTGAGAGAAGTGCAACGTTCTGTAGACAATGGCAACTACACTTGCTTAGTGAGTAATAAAGATGGTTCTTCGGCGAAAGGCGACATATATGTAGAAATAGTGGGTAAGTTTACAGTTTCATATATAATTATCTATTGTGCACTTTTGCGCTTACAAAGAGAGACATTAGAGTAACAAATTTGACGATGCGATAACCACGGAAAGACTTTTACTTTTGTCTCGGTTATTTTGTTTTCTATATTTTCATGAAGCCCACAGGAAACAGTAACTGATATTTTATTTCGCAACAAGCAGTTGAAAAGAGCCCCCGTAGTGACTTGTGTTCTGGCAAACTTGTGTTTACTACATACTTTTTTATAAAAAATCTCACATTTAAAATCTGTTATTTCTTTTTATTCTTTTTGCTCTACACTGAGATAAATACAATACGCAGTTTTCAAACTTATATTGCATTTATCTCTCACATTTAAAGAAAAATATGCACATCTTATCTATGAAACATCGGCAATGAACCCGGTGCATTCAAGTTGCACTACACACACGATTTTAAATACTCAAAGATAAATCAGCCAAATGGTTTTCCTTTCTTATTATTGCTTTGTTATTCAATGGGTTCAATCACCCAATTCTAAAAGAAAATATTTTTTTTTTCTTATAGTCCCTGTGAAGATCATGCCTTTCCCTTTTCAAGGAAATTTATTGACTGAAGGCATGCGGGCTCGATTGCAGTGCGTGGTTGCAGAGGGAGATCCTCCAATCACTCTGAAATGGATGAAAGACAATCATCCGATTTTGCCCGAATTTGGTATCCAAGTACAAAATCTGGACGAATTTTCTACAATGCTCACAATCAGTAACTTGACACCGAGGCACAATGGCAATTACACTTGCATAGCAGCCAACTCCGTATCGCAAGACCTGCACACGACCAAGTTAAATATAAACGGTAACAAATCTAAACGATCGAAAATGAATTACATCAATCAAAGTTAAACTTTAATCTCGGTTTAGCCTAGATATTTAACATTAGTTAAACTATAATTAGCGTCAATTCACACATGTGCAATCTAGCTCGAGTGGTAATCCAATTAATTGAGGATTTATAACATTATCTCTAATGCTAATCATTCTAATACGTTTGGTTTAAATAGGTTTTTTTTTCGTATCTGAAATATAAGTCAGCAAGTTTCTTTAAAGTCGTTTTAAAATCAATAAACCTATCGTTGTAGTACCCCCAAAATGGACTTTAAATCCCAAGAATGAATCAGTATTTGCGGGCCAGAGTGCCTCGTTTCACTGTAAGGCTGAAGGTTTCCCAATACCCACCATCAAATGGTTTCGGGCGGAAGGTGTGTGGCTAATAGTAAACTTCACAAGTTTAATATCTTTTTTACGACTTTTTTTTTTAACAGGTGTCTCCCGAAGTGAACAGGAAGCGGTGCATACCAATCACGAATATCAAGTTTTTCAGAATGGTACTTTGCATATTCCATCAGCACGTACTCAACACAGAGGATTTTTTTTTTGTAAGGCCAGCAATGGAATCGGCGTCGGTCTGAGCAAATTGGTCCATTTAACCGTACACGGTATTGCTTCACGAGCAATACAATTTGGCGGAGTAAATTTCTATTCAATTTTTTTTGTTGTATTTTATTGAAATTGCAGTACCACCTGTAGCCGAGCTGAAAATGAATAATGTAACTACTCGCATAGGTTCATCATTTCCGTTACAATGCTCGATTATCGGAGAAAAGCCGATAAATTTTACGTGGAGTGTAAATGGGAGAATTATTAATGCTGACAAATCCAGGTTATTTCGGAATTTTTATTTTTGTTTTACACATTTAACAATAATCAGTTGTGAAATATTAGATATAAATCACATACTTTTGATCTGCAAAATAAAATTGTATCGGAGTTAACGCTTCTAAATATTGTAAGCGAAGATGCCTTGACTTACGTTTGTGCAGTGAATAACGACTATGGACAAGACGAATGTATTTTCCAATTGGAAGTTTTAGGTTGGTACTTTCATTAGTTTCTATTTTTAAAATAAATAAGGCTTGATGGGCTTTGTTTGGATGGTTTATTTACGATGTGTACAGTTTTTATGCTACTGATCTCGTTATTTAGAACCGCCATTTCATCCGAATAACTTGACAATAAAAGAGATTGGTAATGGTTCCGTGCTTGCTCAATGGACCGAACCATATAATGGGAAGAGTCCAATAACTCAATACGTAATTCAATATAAAGAAGTTTCAGGTATAAAATTGATGGTAACTAATAAAGTAAATTTTTTATGGAGTAAATCTAATTTTTTTTTAGAAGGAAAGCACATAACTGATTCGATCCACAATAGTTCGGTCGATGGGACGGTCACATCGATGCACATTTATGGGTTAAAACCAGCAACAAAATACGAATTTAGAATTTTAGCTCTAAACCAACTCGGACGAAGTGAACCGGGAAAATCAGTGGTTATTACTTTGAAAGATGAAGGTAATATTTAAAAAGTTGCTTTCGTTTGGAATATTTAAATATTGGCAATTTGATTTTCAGCTCCATCAGCGCCACCAAGAATGGTCAAAGTTGACGTTATTGACGAAAAAACACTGAGAGTTTTGTGGAAGGTAGCAAGAAATTATCGCAACAATTATCGTATTTTACACTTATTTATTTTTTAAATTAAAGTCTCCCGATAAAACCTTATGGACCGGGAACATAAATGCATACAGCGTAGGATTTAAAGTGACATTGACTTCAGAACCATTTGAATCTCGACTTCTAGAAATTCGTGATAATTTTAATGAAACATTTTCGTACATCTTATCTGGTCTCAATAAATATACTCAGTATACTATCACGGTAGCCGCTGTTAATACTGGGGGCAAAGGTCCTTGCTCGGAAGAAGCTTCAGCAGTTACATCAGAAGGAGGTATCAAAGATATTTAAAATACAAAAATTGTATATCGTAAATTTAAATCTTTTTAAGTTCCAAGCAAACCGCCATCAAATATTCAATGCTCCATCTTTTCATCACAATCCATTCACTTAACGTGGCAACCGCCACCAACTCAATCATTAAATGGCGTATTAAAAGGTTTTAAAGTGCTCTATCAACCAATCAAGCAAATTTACGGTGCGAATTTTATATCAATTCATTTAAAATTATTTTCTAGTAGCAACACGAACCAAATTGAACTTTTGAACTTTTTTTCAAATAGACGTACCTGAATATCATCAAATTACAGTTTCGCTTCCAAAAGCAACATTAGAAAAGTTAGACATGTTTACTAATTATAGCATTTCTGCATTGGCATTTACAATTAAAGGAGATGGCCTTAAAAGTGAACCCGTGTTTTGTGAGACTTTAGAAGATGGTTTGTAACTTAAATCATTTAATCCAATGCATTTTTCGTGTTCCGTTTCTAATTCCTCTAATTTCGTAGTGCCAGAATCTCCTGCTAATGTTAAAGTTGTAACTTCATCGTCTGATTCCGTGCTCGTTTCATATAAACTGCCTTCGCACCCCAATGGCCTAATTAACAAGTACAACATCTTCTATCGTCTAAAGGGAGGAAATTCTAATGTAGAGGTCAGGAGAATCATCTACTTTAGTTCACTCTCATTAACATTTAACCTTTAATTATCTATGTTTACATTGCAGACTGTTAAGCACAGTATTGGTGGAAACAACACATACTACGAAATAACAGGATTGAGAAAAAGTGTGCCTTACGAATTTTGGGTTACAGCTTTAACCGCAGCAGGTGAAGGACCGCCATCGAAAATTATTGAATATACTCTCAGCGGAAATTTAATTTTTGCAAGAATAATCTCGTTTGGTGATATTGTAAAGATAAGAGCAAGACAGGATCTAAAGTTGTCATGTATTGCTGTCGGGTTGCCTTTGTTACATCGAAAATGGTTTTTCGGGTAAAATAACTACTGCACTCAATATTGAATAGTTTCTTTTTACGTTTTTTGGTATTTCAGGTCAGATAATTTAACTTTTGATGACGCGAAAAGATCACTTCCAGATGGAAGTCTCATGCTTGAAAATGTTCAAAAGAAGGATGCAGGGAATTATACTTGCCAAGTTCAAAATGAGTTTGGCAATGATTCAATAACATATAAAGTCGATATAATAAGTAGGAAAATATAGGATTATTGTATTGAGATTTGATATTTATTTTATTGTTGTGATGAGTATTAGGTCGCCCTGATTCTCCCGTATTAAAAGTTGTAAATACGACTACAGTTTCTATAGAAGTAAAGTGGAGTATAGCATCGACCGGTGGTCTTCCAATTACAAGTATTATTTTCTAGAAAAGTTTTTACAATTAAATTATTTATGAAATGTATGTTTAGAATCTGGGCTTTACATTAAAAAAAATGGTATGTGGTTAAATTCTGAATTGGACGGAAAAGAGATGAAACATAATTTTCGAAATCTTCAGTGTGGTACACAATATCAGATATACATTGTAGTGCATAACACATTAGGCCCAAGTGACCAGTCAAAGCTATTGATAGTGAAGACAGATGGATCTGGTATTAATAGAATTATTTATTATTAGAACAGTAAAATATTTTAAGTAATATAAAAATTTCATTTTTAAAAAAGCACATTAATAATTTATTGTTTAGTTCCAGAATTACCTGAACGAAGAAATTTAATCCAAGAGAATCTTACGTCGTTAATGGTTTACCTAGATGCTTGGAATAATGGAATTTGCCCAATACAATATTTTGTTGTACAATATCGTTTACATAGTAAAAGCGAATGGATTTTGATAGGGGGCAACGTGTCTTCGCAGCAGCACACAAAATTAATTATTAACAATTTAAAAAAAGCTAGTAAATATTTGCTATCAATAACTGCTTATAATACAGCTGGATCGAGACGAGCGGAATACACAATAGCAACATTAAGTTCCACTAGAGGTAAATATTGGAATAGATTAGTTATAAAAATTGAGTAATGGGATTTTTTTTTTCAATAGGTATAAGACAAACCGAAATTCCAAATCAAACAAAAATTGTACATTCTTTTTGGGATGGAAAAATATTTATTCCAGCTGGTATATCATTACTAATAGTCAGCATTGTTCTAATTCTCACTTGCATATGCATTCGGATTCTACATAAAACAAGGCGGAAAAAAATGAGTACGGGTTTTGTGTCGTGTAAAGATGAATAACAATTTGTAAAGTTCAGTGAACTTGATGCAATAGGCATATCCATTATAGAATACAATTCTGATGATGTTGAACCTTATGCAAATTCACATTTATTTGAGATGCAACCAACAGAGAGAGAATGTAGAAATAGTAAATATATCAATAAATTTCCAAAGGTTCGAACATTTCTTTTTTCTTTACATTGAATTTTTATAAAATAAAATTATTGTATCTCTGGCAGCAAACACGACCAAAATTTGATCAGTTCAGATTCAATTCAGGAAGCAAAGGTAAGATAATGCTATTTATGCTTAGTGTATTAATGTTTTCTATTATTTTTCGTTTTCAGACAGTTCAATACCACTTTTGTCAAACCAAAATCATCAAAGGCATCATGGGTAATTATTTTAAGATTGTTATAAGTATCCTTGTTAAGTTTTTTTGCTTATATTTCTATTATAAGGAATGAATCCCAGCAGAGAGAAGAAACAACTTTTGTTTTCTTGGATTTAAATCAAGAAACACAACCAGGTACATTGAAGAGGTTCACTATATCAACAGGACATGATTATTTTTTTTATTAATTCTTGTTGTTAATGCAAATGCTGTTTGGTATTACTTTTAGCAAT
>JAQFZU010001837.1:0-11536 GCA_034696185.1 Henia vesuviana | reverse complement strand
ACTTTGATGGGATTTTTTCATTTCACTAATTTTGATGGAATTTTTCATTTCACTAATTTTGATGGAATTTTTCATTTTCAGTAATTTTAAGGGAATTTGTCATTAACTTTGATGGGATTTTTTCATTTCACTAATTTTGATGGAATTTTTCATTTCACTAATTTTGATGGAATTTTTCATTTCATTAATTTTGATGGAATTTTTCATTTCACTAAGATAAAATAAAATAAAATTTTTCATTTTTCTAAATGAAATTTTCCATTTTTTAAAATAAAATTTTCCATTTTTCAAAATAAAAATTTCCATTTTTCAAAATAAAAATTTCCATTTTTCAAAATGAAATTTTCCATTTTCCAAAATAAAAAAATTTCCATTTATTTAATTTCAATGAAATCATAATTTTTTGCAAACACCACCAACACAACACCCCCACAATCCAAAAAACCAAATCCGTTTTTACATCACAATCCAAAACCACTCACCCTACAAACATCACAAAATCTCCAACCACACAATTCCCAGCCTCTTAATCACCATTGGCCAATGCAACTCTCAGTAGCTTCGGGCCAACTTTTAGCGGTCACTGCCTCGTAACGTTACCTAAATAGACATGATTAAACTCACTTAACCAACAATCGCAAAACAGGTGGGATTATTACTTACCTACAAAAATCCAAACCATATTTCCAATACAAATAACGTCACAATTCCTTATCAAAAAAAAAAAATAAAAGTAAATTTCTTTTATCAATTTTCATTTTGATAAGACTAAAAAAAGACGAATTAATCGTAAATGACAATAAATGGCGCTCAACAGGCATTTGCAACACTCGCAATTCCTACAAATTTAAACTGGATAACATAAATTTTAGGTGAGTATTACATTTTAATTTCACTCGACCTCGTTCACACTCAGTTTTAACTCCATTAACTCACACGATTGTCTCTTTGGAAACACTTTTCATTACGTTTCAAAACCGACATTTGCTTGACTCAAATTGTAAAATAATTTTAAAATTTATTTATTTATAAATTAACCGTGTGTTAATCGGGTCAATTTATGAGTAAATAAATTTTATAAAGTTATAATAATTTGTATTTATACTTTATTTATGAGTCATTAATTTTATCATTGAATTTTATAATATAAAAATTATCGCATCTTTCAAATATTTCAATATCTTATCAACAGTTATTAATTACCTTATTTTAATATAACAACACAGGAATTTCCATCAATTAATTAAAATTATCGTTTGTTAAATAAATCAAAAATAATTTTTTTAATTTTTTTTTTAAGACTCCGAGTATTAACGACGGGAGTAACGGAGTGAAAAGTGGTCACCGTTTAGCCCCAAATTCCATTCACAGTGGCATGGAAAACGGTTATGAAGGGGAAATAGGACTCGAACATGAAGAGGATCTGATTTACGAAAGCGGGTAATTTATTAGAAATATATTAGAAATATAAAACACGTGTTTGATTTATGATTTCATAAATAAATACAAAATAATTTTTTTTTAATGTTAAATAATTAAATTAATTTTTTAATTTTCAAAGTTTATTGTTAAATTAAATTAGGTCAAAATATGTGAGTAATTCTTATTTTATTTTTTATGCAAGGCCAAGTTATATGGAATTGTGTCAGCCAAGGTTGATTAAATACATTTTATTCATATTAAAAACAAAAAATTTATTTTTTGACATTTAAAATGACATTTTTTTACATTTTCATAAAATAAAATTTTTTTAAATTTTAAAATTAATTTTTTTTAAAATTCCAGACGAAGGGAAACAGTAGAAGTGAAGAAATGGGATGTATTTCGTGTAGTACCAATCGAAGATTCAAATACAGGAGAGCAAAAATGTTTAGATTTAATAATCCGTTCGTTAAAAGTCGTCACGTACGTTATATCGTTTTTACTCGTCCTCGGTTGCAGTGTTACCGCTAAAGGCACATTACTTTTAATGACGTCACAAATAAACGACAATCCTCGAACATATTGCAAAAACCGTAAATTTTATTTCCACTTTTTATCAACATTTTTCAATTAACAATTTTTTCTAAATCAACAGTTGGCGATCGAAACCATCAATATGAATCGAAGATAACGAAAGAACAAATAGCATGGATTTGGTGCATCGCATTTTGCTTTTTAATTCCAGAATTCTTCTCCTTTTTCCGATCGGCTAGGATTTGTATATTTAAATCATTCTTTAAACCGAAAATAAGTCATTTACTAACGGTAAAAATCAAAAAATTCAATTAATATAAAAATTAATTTTCAAATCTCCGCAACAGGTGGCGCTATTCGAAACTCTCCACACTATAGGATTAAGCATTTTAGTATTCGTCGTTTTACCACGAATGGATAGCGTTAAAGGAGCGATGATTACAAACTGCACTTGTTTGATTCCAGCCATTTTAGCCTTTTTCTCACGTCACAGCGAAGAAGGAAAACGTCCCGCTAAAGTAAAATTTAAAATTTAAATTAGATTTTTTTTAAAAATTTAATTTTTCAGTTAATAATCGACATCGTCGCGATCTTAGGCCAAATCAGCGGTTTAATAGTATGGCCTTTGGTGTTAACAAACCCAACTTTAACGTGGTCGATCCCATTATCGCTTTTCCTCATCGGTTTCGGTTGGTGGGAAAATTACGTCGACTCTCGTTCGCCATTTTTCTTCATCCGCGCAATGGCCGAAGTGAAAAAAAGTCTCAGATATACTCGTTACTTCACGTACGGTATAATATCCATCTGGAAAATCATTGTATTCTTCACATCGATGCTAGGAGCACTTTACTTATCCGGATATCCGGTCGGAGACATCTTCACCGAATTCAACTCGGCTTTCAACACCAACAGAGTGACACTTCGACTCAAAACAGCCACTGCAGACGCACCAAACACCGATCAACAAATCCCATTCAACATCCCAGACATCGACGAATCGCCATTGATAAGTCCGAACTCACCCATCTATTTATTCGTGATCCAAGTGTTGGCTTCGCTCTTAGCGTACATCGTAGGCAAATTCACTTGCAGGATATGCATTCAAGGTTTCAGTTTCGCTTTCCCAATAAACCTCACGATCCCAGTCTCAATCTCTTTACTAATCGCTGTGTGCGGTGTTAGAGCGGATAATCCGTGTTTTTTGGTCAATACGATACCGAAACATTTGTATTGGGAATGCCCGAACAATGGCGATTTCTTCGGCTCTTTTTTAAAGGAACATAATTGGCTGTGGCTTTTATGGCTTTTATCACAGACTTGGATCACTTTACATATTTGGGCACCGAAATGCGAGCGATTGGCCAGCACCGAAAAGTGAATTTTAAATATTTTTGTTATTTAAATTATTTTTAATATTTTTAAAATTTTTATATTTAAGGTTATTCGTGACTCCGATGTATTCGGGGCTTCTCATCGACCAATCGCTAGGCTTGAATCGTCGTAGGGATGAAGAAAGTGAAGTTTCGACTGATGTAAATTAAATGAGGTTTTTTTTTAAGGTTTTTATTGATTTATTTTTATTATTTATTTATAGGAAATTGGTCTCGAAGGTGGCGACGATACTGGGATTTATAGTTCACCGACGGTTATGTACGAAGAGATCCCAACGGGCAGTACAACGTCGATGCCGAATATGTTGACGCAAGGGATGATACGGAATAGCGATAAAATCACTAGAATTTACGCATGTGCGACCATGTGGCACGAGACTAAAGACGAAATGATATCCATGTTAAAATCGATTTTCCGCATGGACGAAGATCAATGCGCGAGACGAAATGCGCAGAAATATTTAAATGTTGTCGATCCCGATTACTACGAATTCGAAAGTAATTTTTTTTTTTACTCTTCAAAAATCCTATTTCCGGGTCACTTGCAAACCTCAAATTTTACGGACATTGTAATAGTTGCCCTTGAATTTGTAGGGTTTTATCTAAACCGGAAGTTGGTTTTAAACACCCCTAAAATTTGCATAAAAATTCACATTTTTATTTCAATCGATTTTAATCCTTTTAAATCACTACTTCCGGTTTTCAGGGGAACTTAAAAATTAATAAACATCAATTGACACTCATCTAATTGTGTCAAAAAAAATTTCAAGTCTTCTACTAAACCGGAAGTAGTCTTTAAAGGACTTTGAAAATTGCACATTTTAATGATTTTTTTATTATTTTCATTTCAGCGCACATTTTCTTCGACGATGCCTTCGAAGTGAGTGACGACAACGACGACGAAAACGTCGTCAATCGTTTCGTTAAACTTTTAATCGACGTAATGGACGAGGCTGCATCGAACGTCCACCAAACGAACATTCATATCAAACCACCATCGAAATACCCAGCACCGTACGGCGGTCGTTTGGTGTGGACTTTGCCAGGAAAAACGAAATTAATCGCACATTTGAAGGACAAATCGAAAATCAGACACAGAAAACGATGGAGTCAAGTGATGTACATGTACTATCTCCTCGGACACAAATTGATGGACCAGAATATCCACACCGACCGGAAAGCGGCCATCGCCGAAAACACGTATTTACTAACCCTCGACGGCGACATCGATTTCCAACCACACGCGGTCCAACTTTTAATCGATTTAATGAAGAAAAATCGCAATTTAGGTGCAGCTTGTGGTCGAATACACCCTATTGGAAGTGGTTAGTCGATTTTTATATCGTTTTTTTATTCCCAAAATCACTCAAAATCGATTTTTTTTCAATAGGTCCAATGGTTTGGTACCAAAAATTCGAATACGCGATCGGTCATTGGCTCCAGAAGGCCACTGAACACATGATCGGTTGCGTTTTGTGTAGTCCCGGTTGTTTTTCCTTATTCAGAGCTAAAGGGTTAATGGACAACAACGTTATGCGACGATACGCAACGTTATCGGACGAAGCGCGACATTACGTGCAGTACGATCAAGGTGTTTCGATCGATTTTAAATACCACTTCCGGTTTAATTAGATTTTTGAAAATTTAGGAACCGGAACTAGATGACTTCTAGTTAATGCTCACCAATTTTTAGGCCTCTAATTAAACCGGAAGTGCTATTTTAAACCTTTCGAATTCGGGTTTATTAACACGAGATTTGCATTTTAATAGGTGAAGATCGTTGGTTATGCACATTGTTATTACAACGAGGTTACCGTGTCGAGTATTCGGCCGCATCTGACGCTTACACACACTGTCCCGAAGGTTTCGGCGAATTTTACAATCAAAGACGTCGATGGGTCCCATCGACCATGGCGAATATTTTGGATTTGTTGATGGATTCGAAACGAACGATCAAAGTCAACGACAACATCTCGCTCCCATACATCATTTACCAAGTAAATTTATACTAACTAAACATTATTATTATTAAATTAATTTTTTTTATAGGGAATGTTAATGGCAGGTACGATTTTAGGCCCAGGAACGATATTTTTGATGTTGGTCGGTGCATTCGTAGCCGCTTTCAAAATCGACAATTGGAGTTCGTTCGGTGCAAATATTGTCCCCATTTTGATTTTCATGACCGTTTGTTTTCTCGCTAAATCCGAATATCAGGTATAAAAAACAACATTAACTCAATTCAAAACTCACACTTTTAACCCTTTGGTTGTTGTATGTTGTATTTATAAAATATCATTTTTATATATTCACTTCGCTAGAATATCACGAATAATCACACTAACACCGAAAGTACTTAAATAAAAATAAAAAAATTATTTTAAATTTACAAAAAAATATTTGACCAATCATTTATTGCAGCTCCTCCTCGCGCAAATCCTAAGCGCAGCTTACGCACTTATAATGATGGCCGTCATAGTCGGTATCTCGTTGCAAATGCGCGAAGACGGTATCGGATCCCCATCGTTTATTTTCATCGTCGCTTTGTCCGGTTCAATGTTCGTCTCTGCTTTACTTCACCCGCAAGAATTTTGGTGTATCGTACCCGGACTGTTGTATTACCTCAGTATCCCATCAATGTACCTTTTACTCATCATTTACTCTCTCATCAACCTCAACAATGTCTCTTGGGGCACTCGTGAAGTGCAAACGAAAAAGACGAAACAGGTGAAAATATTAATGCAAATTCAATTAATTTTTTTTTTGTTTTAATTTTTAGCTCATTTTATCGCAATTACTAACAGCATTTTACGCATTGGTTATGATGGCTGTGATCGTCGGTACATTGTTACAAGTTCAAGAAGACGGTTGGTCATCGCCCGGGACTCTTTTCTTGGCTTCTGTTACGGCCAGTTTCATAGTAGCCGCTATTTTACATCCGACCGAATTCGGTTGTGTTGTACATGGGTGGTTATACTATTTATTAGTACCTTCAATGTATTTATTATTGATTATTTATTCGGGGATTAACATGTACGACGTTTCTTGGGGGACGAGAGAAGTTGCACAGAAAGCGACCAAAGAGGTGAATTTCGGTGTTTTCTCGTGTGTCGTAAATCGTATCGAATTTTGTAGTTTTTTCTATTGTTTTTGCGTTTTTTTATTCGTGTTGTTTTATTTAAATTTGATTTTAAAAAGTTAAAATTAATTTTAATTTTTTTTAAACTTTTTAGGAAATGGCCGAAGAGAAAAAACGTCTCGAAGAAGAGAAAAAGAACGCAGGTGTTAACCAATTACTTAACCTTCTGGGTCTTAATCAAGGCGGGATGATATCGAGTCTATGCACATGCATGATGTGTACCCCAACAGACCCACGTGACGAGAAATTAGTCATTTTAACCGAAAGCATCAACAAACTTCGACACCAAATCGACAAAATCGAAACGTAAATTTTAATACAAAATTACAAAACAAATTGACCATTTAAACCCTTTGAATTCCAGTCGACTGGAAACCCATCACGGGGTCTTCACAGGCCTCCCTCGTCGCCGTTCGATGTCCCGCACAAGTACCAGATCGGTCGAACTCGCACCTCTCAACGAGGAAACCGTAGATCACGAAACAACGTCATCCGAAACAGAAAGTGTCAACAGCACTTCATCAGGTATTTTTAAATCCCAAAATTAACCCTTTAAACCCTAAAAAAAAATTATTTTTTAGAACCGCAACAAAAACGCGACGATTTGCTCAATCCGTATTGGATCGAAGATAAAAACTTGAAAAATGGTGGAGTCGTCTATTTAAACGATCACGAATGTTCTTTTTGGAAGGAACTTTTGGCCAAATATCTTTTCCCGATCGACGATAACCCCGAGCATCGCAAACGAGTCGCTGTCGAACTCAAAGAGTTACGCAACAAAGCCGTTTTTGCGTTTTTCATGTTCAACGCGCTTTTTATACTCATCGTTTTTCTTCTGCAACTGAATAAGGATAGTTTGTACGTCGAATGGCCGTTAGGAGTCAAGTATAACATGACGTATAATCCTGATACCCACGAAGTACGGGTTTATAAGGAATATTTGCATCTCGAACCCATTGGATTGGTGTTTGTTTTCTTCTTTTCGTTGATTATTATTATACAGTTCGTCGCGATGCTTTTTCATCGATTCGGGACTTTGTCGCATATATTGGCCGCCACTGATCTCGTGTGTTGCAGTCGAAAGGCCGAAGATGCTACGAGTAACGAGGCTTTTATCACGAAGAATGCGGTGCAGATTGTTAGGCATATGCAGAAACTCAAGGGGATTGATGGAGATTCCAGCGAAGATGGGGCTGATCGGTTGGGAAGAAGGAAGACGATACATAATCTTGAAAGGCATAGGAAGAAGAGTCAGGCTATTGGGACGTTGGATGTGGCGTTTAAGAAGAGATTTATGAATTTTTCTGGTGAAAATGGAGTTGAAGGTTGGATGATTTTGTTAATTTTAAAAATTGAAAAGAAATTTAGAAATTTGTAAAAATTCAAAATTCGAAATTTGTAAAGATTCAAAATTCGAAATTTGTAAAGATTCAAAATTCGAAATTTTTAGAAATTCAAATTTTAACAAATTTAAATTTCCAAAATTTAAGAAATTCGAAATTTAAGAAATTTGAAATTTAAGAAATTCGAAATTTAAGAAATTTGAAATTTAAGAAATTTGAAATTTAAGAAATTTGAAATTTAAGAAATTCAAAAAGTTTTGAAAATTGACAATTCAAAAAGTTTTGAAAATTCAAAATTCAAAAAGTTTTTGAAAATTTAAAATTCAAAAAGTTTTTGAAAATTCAAAATTCAAAAAGTTTTTGAAAATTCAAAATTCAAAAAGTTTTTGAAAATTCAAAATTTCAAACTAAATTTAATTTTTCATTTACATTTAGCAACCCCAATACTAAACGGAATCCGAGATTTGAGCGTGCGCAGACAAACAATCATGGCACTAAAACAAAGACGAGATTCAGTGATGCAAGCAGAACACCGCGGATCCCGTACATCGATGGCAACTTTAGGCGCTAAAAACAGTTTCAACCAAGAACGAATCCGCCACCGCAATGTACGCCGAGCATCGCACGCTTTTCTTCCCAACGGCAACCTACGTGGTTTAACGAACCCGGGCTTTGACGACGACGAAGAAGACGAAAATCCAACTCCGTCCACTTCACAATTATCGACTCGAAGCGAAGTCGAAGCTAAACTCGAACGACTCGATGAAGATTTTTAATTTTAATATTTTATAATTTTATATAAACATCGTTTGCATGAAATGTATGAACTCCATAGTTTGTGAATAATTAATTTTTTTTAAATTATGTAAATTTATGATTGAATAATTCGATTATTTATTTTCATGACTTCAATGGGTCGTACAAAACAAATTAAATTTTATATGTAAATTTGTAAATTGTTTGCAATAAAATTACCAATTTTTTTCAAATAAAAAAAAATGAATTTTAATTATTTAAATGAGGTTAAAACACGAATTCGTGACGAGTCGTAACGGGTCACGGTTCGGTTACGCGCTTTGTACCATTGCCCTCGAACCTGAAATGAAAATTTAAAATGTGTTTCTATAACAGGAAATTACAGAAATTTAAGTTATTTGACAGTTAAATTTAATATTAAATTTAAATTTTCTCTTCAAAAATCATATTTTCAAACCGTTAAACCACCTCAAAGGCTTAAAGTCCATTCCGCAAAGGAAATTTAATAACTCCGATCATAAATTATATTACATAACAACATTTTATAATATCTCCCAACATTCAAAAATTTAATATTAAATTATAAACTTCAATTTAAAATATTTTTAAAATAAAAAAAAAAGTTTCGATTTTACATTTTTAAACTTTCGCTTTCAAAATCGATTATTTGACATATCCAAAACATCCAACTCCACTTATTAACCCATTAAATCCCTAAAATACAATTTAATCTAAAAAATACATCAAAAAAAGTTATAATTAATACCCATGATTACATCAATTGAAACACCATAAAAAGAGATAAAAAAACAAATAAAAAAGATTATTCGTGAGAATGAATTACAGCTGTTAAACATTTGTTTAGTTTAATTCCAAAGACTACATGAAACGGGCGTGGATAAAATGACAGTAAATTCATAGAATTAAACGAGAAGAGAAGAAAAGTGCCAAATGGATCCGAAAATGAAATTATTTCGTCCAATAATTCACCAAGACGAATGGAAACAAATTTACGAAGTTATTCGACGCGACGGACAACTGAGACAAAAAGAAATGTTTCGATTGACGTAAGAAAATATTTTATTTTTTTAAATAATTAATTAATTAATGAAGTGTTAATAATTAAAAATGCTTTTATTTACATTTCGATGCATTTTAATGCATTTGTTGCCACCAAACGATTATTTTTCATTATTTTATTAATTAAAAACTTAAATTTCGTCGTTGATTAAAATTTCGGTTAAAATCGAATTTTTATTTAAATAAGCGAAAATCGCGTTGAATCGAATATGATTTAAATTCAAAATGACTAAATTCCCCGTTGAATTTGGTCGTGAAACCCTTTAATAACCGAACCAAACATGAATTAGCCTCGATATCATCACTTCGGATGTTGGATCACGTCCATTTGCTATCGAGGGTTCGTTATACGCATAAGTTGGCTTCTCCTTCGTGTTTCCCATGTGTGCAGTGGAGTCGCTCTTTTCTTCTTCCCTTCGCTACGTTTCGTTCTATTCGATGCTACATTATGCTTAACCCTGCAAATTTTTACACTCAGTGGCTGTGAGTACATTTTTATTTGTTTCCTTTTTTTCATTCGAGTCTTTAATTCAATCTTTTTACTATTTTAAATACTGTTTTTTTAATTTTTCTTACGAACCCTTCATTCGCTATGCATCTTCACAACAACTGCATCAGCAAGGGGCAGCGAATGTTGGAATTTTGTGAATTTATTAACATTTTTATATTTATATAAATATTTTATTTGTTAAATGAGGGTTTGAAATGTGTTTCGAAGAGAAATGTGGGAATGAGAGATTTGTGACATGTGCCCCCGTAAATAACGAGTGTTTTCGTACAAAGGCGATGCGTTAAATGCGAAAGGGAGTTTCTCCTCAGCACACGAAAGCTCCGCCTGGTGTTTATTCGCGCAATTGTTTCCCCGTTATACAAACACTTTTATACAAACATAACATTCACACCTAGAAAATTCCAACAAGTGAAAGTCGATATTATCCCTATTTGTTTTTAAGATTCAAATAACACAAAAAAAATATTTTAAAAAAAATTAACCAAAAAATAACAAAAAAAAATATTAAAAAATAAAATAAAAAATAACAAAAATCAATTAAAAAAACACTAAAATATTCAACGACTTTTAACCCCGAAAAACTTATCATTTTCCCTGCAAAAGTTACATATTTCCATCTTAACGCATTTAACGAGTAAAAAAGGTAGTCATGAAAAAGCAATAAAACAATGAGTCATAAAATGTGTAAACACTTAAAGATAAAAAAGAAAATAAACAGCAAAAAAATAAATTCATTTTATTTACTCTATCTAAAAATACAATTAAATTTTCACCAATTTTATCTCGCGGGTCATACGAGATACGATAAGAAGAGACAAATATTTGAACTTTGGACCTGAGCAAAGCGAAAAAAGATACATAAAAACGTGATGGTCGTCGTATAAGTCCAACAAGTTATTGACATTTTTCGTATATTTTTCCTTTTAAAAAATATTTTTAAAATGGTTTCTGAAGTTGGTCTAACAATTTTATATTTATTTTTCATTCTCCTGTGCATTTTCGTATTTCATTTCGTCAAATTCGAAAGGTAAGAAAAATGTCGATGATTTAATTGACAGGCGGGTTTATGATGGGTTATTAGATCGGTTTTAATACTTTCACCTGTACATACAACACGCATGTGTGTTTGGTGAGGTCATTTCTAAGTATTTATAGAAAATTTTAGAAAAATATTTTGGTTTTTAAAAAATTTTAAGCAAAATTTTTATTTTTTAAATTTTCAACAAAATTTTTATTTTTAAATTTTCTTGATTTTTTATTTTGGTTTTGGAGTTGATGAGAAATTTTTTAGAATTTTTTGGTTTAAGGAAATTAAGTGAAAATTTGTTTTTTTAATTTTTAAATTTAATTTAAATTTTTA
>JAQFZU010001836.1:0-11538 GCA_034696185.1 Henia vesuviana | reverse complement strand
ATTAATTTTAATTTATTTTTCAATTTAGTGTTCGACAAGTTGCGATGCTGGTTACAGAACTCGTCGTGTTACATGTTACAATGGCAATTCACAAGCATTGGATTGCCCTGTTACAACTCGACCCGTAAGTCACGAATGGTGTAATCACGGTCCTTGCCCAAGGTAATAAGAAAAAATACCATAAATAAAAATAAATTTGCAAAATAATTACACAAATTTTATTAAATTAAATTCATAACATTAAATCACTATATAAAGTATACACAACTATAAAAATTCTACTTCCGCCAACACATTTCGTAAGGCACCAATTTGTTTGTATAAAAATATTAGTATTAATTATCTTCTATTTAATCTGTAAACAAAAAAATTTCAGATTCAATTAACGATTAAATACAATTAAATAATTGAAATCTTACCAAATGTCTTTTAGTTTCGGTTGATTACATCCTGCATATTCACCATTCCTTACGCCTACGAACGACGATTCGATCCATATTATCCTCTGTCTACGAGGTTTAATACATTCAGTAATTTGACTCGCATCACCATTACAATCACTTTTATTGTCCCTATTGTAAGAACCATATTTCAACGCATAATAACCAGGCGTTGATGACAGTCTTTCGGGTGGTGTTTGATAGAAATTTGCTTGTTTTAAACTAATTTTCTCCATCGACCGCCAACCCAAATACGGCTGCCGGTCATCGCATTTCGAAGGACTCGTTGGGGTATTCGATCCAGAATTCAGATACCGCCAGTAGAAACTAGGAATCAAACATGTTTTAGCATTATTCGACGTTGGTGATGAAGTTTTGGAAGGAAAAGTTCCCAAATAATTTCCACTATTTTTCCTCTTGAGTATAAACCCATTGGTATGAAGCGATTTCTTGAGCCAATCGGGAACATCTAAATTCTGTAAAGATTTCCTAACACGTAATTCGTGTTGCGAGAGAGACTTTTGACCGTCTTCTCTAAGCTGATTTTCCGGTGGTTGGACGGATTTACGGTTCTCTTCGTTCAGTAAAAATTCCATACTTCGTGTTTTATCCTCATCGAGATTACGCGGTCGAGGTAAAGTCATCATACTCAATGTTTTCGATGCATTTTTAATGGAACCCATCACTTGATCCATATTTGTCTCGTCGACTGCTCGACTTTGCATCGTGTCCAAATCGGTTTCGAGGTACCCGACACTTTGACACTTGACTGATGATGTCATCTGCAATTCCAGCTGCTGCCTAACACTACGCTCAACTTGGGATAAATTGGACACGCTTTTAGCAACTCGATCTCTTCCTTCCTGCACTCGTTTACGACACTCGGCAAATACATTTCGCAAATCCACACTCTTGTCCTCTATATCCTCTTCAATCTTCGACAATCCTTCGATAATTTCCCCACTTCCAACATCGTCGAAGGACGATTCGTGCTGCTTGATCGGTTCTTGAACGACGGTTTGAATTTCAGGTACGCTTAAAACTGGCAGCGATTTCCAGCCTTTGATCACCTTCGGATGAAATACGACTTTGGGTCCATAAGTCAACCAATCGTCGGTAATCGCTCGTCCCGATTGGATCGATTTTTCCCATTGTTTCTGTAACAATCCACCGGACCACGAAGAGTCGTCGTCGATGTCGCCGATCTCCTGGAACTCGAATTTTCTATTGTTACTGTCCGACTTTTTAGCCTCGATTGTACTACGCATTTTCAGATCCTCGACCTCGTTCGTTTTTCTTTCGCATTCCTCACCTATCGTGTCCATCAAATTGACCTCGGGTTGACCCACGTCGCAGAACCCCGAATCTTGGCTCAGGTTCTCGTTCGAAGGACGTGGTTGACGAGGCGAATCGCGCTCGAGTTCGTCGATTTGAGTCAAATCTTGACAAACGTATCTCGACGTTAAACTTACATTTTTCGAACTCGAATATTCATCTTCGTCGTCGGATGAAAGTAAATCGTCTTTGAATACGTTACGAGAACATTTTCGTTGTTTTCGCGCGCTGTTTGACGTCGAATTGGAGGTTTTCGCAACGTCGAAAAGTACGAAACAGGGTGGCGCCTCGACCGATAACGATAAACCCTTATCATTGTTGGCATCCTTGTTTATATCCTCCAACGAACGACTTCGGTAACGTCGTTTAACTCCATCTGTTGACGCCATCAAATCATCAAAGACACGCGTCCTCCATTCAAGGTCACGTTTGCCTAAAAACGACCTCTCGTCGTTGTTGTTGTTGTACGCGATTGACTGTTTGAGCCATTGATTCGTGCAGGTAAAAGTGGATACCGAAACATCGCTAATATTCGTTATATTTAAATCACCTGCACCGACTTGTTCGATATCCAATTCCTCCACTGTTTCTTCGGGTATTGTATCCAAAACGGAAACACGTGGTGAATTATAGAAAAAATCTTCGTTTTGCAGGAAATCGTCGTCGTCTTGGTCGTCAAAGAATGCCGAATTACTGAACGCCATTTCCATATTTTTCGTTCGGTGGCACGACGGTGGTGGACTTCTTGGTTGCTTGGCAACGCCAAAGCAACCGGATGACTGCGTGAATGATACTGACACGAGCAAAGGCAAAAAGGCGCTCCTGAATTATGGTTACGTCAGCATGGAATGCTTGCAATGACATTTAAGTCTACCAATCAGAGCCATCCAAACACTGGAACGTTCCTTAAGGCTAAGGGAGTGACGTCTGAAACTATTTTATAAAATAAAATTTGGTTGAAAATAAAATTATTTTTAAAATATTGAATAATTGAATTACTTGTGTGATTCCAAATTTAATTTTAAACGTGACTGATAATAATAGGTAATAAGTCAGCAGTTTCACATGCGTTCATCGATAATAAAGGTTCTACATGTGTTCAGGTGTGTTGATTACCATGGTTACTAACTAAAACGAGATAAATTCTGACGAATTTATTTTCACCCTTTGTTTCGATGGTTGACTAAATGGAATTTTACGATTAAATTAAAGTCCATATAAAAACGATTTATGTGTTCATAACGAATGAATGAAATTATAAATTAAATAATAAACGAATTATCATACCCGTTTTGAGGCTAGCGAAGCAGCGACCGATTTATATACAAAGGGAAAATTTTAGGATTTCCAAGCGGTCAACAGGTAGCGATAAAAGCGATTTAAACCAATCGCGTAATTGTTTATGGAATCGTCACATTTTACAGCCAATCAAATAAGTCATTTCTTTCTATTTGATTTGGATCCTGAACCAGGCAGAGTCAAATAGTCAACGTCACAACCTTAGAGATTACAAAACTGTAAATCGACAAGTTATAACGTAACGCTTACTGTTCGAACAAGATGGGTGCAAAGTAAAGAAAACAGAAGCCGGAACATCGAGCCCTGCTGTGGGGAGAAAGAATATCAGCCAGTGTGTTATAACCAAGCTGTTTGGCAGGCTGTATGTTAGTGCTATATGTAATCACGTTAACCAAATTGATCTGTTATTTCTTTGATTCGTCCCTGAGATGACAGACGAATCATTCGGGGGCGAAAATCGGCCCGAATAAGACTCGGTTGGTGTGCGCCGAGCAGATTGTCATCAATTATCATCATGGTGTTGTATGCTGAGATAGGCGAGGACTTCGTACTGTTAAATTTTGTTTACCAACTAATTTTCAGGTGGTAAGTGAGATCAATCGAGATCTAAGAATGAACTTGTGATATAAAAACTGGTGGAACGAAGTGTGACGTCATAAAACATCTGCAATATGTAATCTTCGTTCGTAGGACAAATAGTGATTAAAGTAAACTTTTTTTTAAAAATAATAATCGAAAAACTATTTAAAGTACGAAATAATCGTGGCAAAACGAAACCGAAAAATAATAATACGAACTGAAAACATGGCGGAAGCAACGGTGTTTATGTGTATTTACTTAACAGAGATTTATTTTGCAGATAATAAGTTAAGATGAGAATATAAGTGGAAAAGTACCATCGAAAATGCCGATTCAAGCTCCGCAGTGGACCGAATTTTTGTCGTGTCCAGTGTGCTACAATGAGTTTGACGAGAACATTAGACGTCCCATAAGTTTGGGATGTGGGCACACAGTGTGCAAAACATGTCTCAGTAAACTCCATCGAAAGCAATGCCCGTTTGATCAAACTGCAATCAACATGGACATCGATCATTTGCCCGTTAATTTTGCAATACTGCAATTGGTCGGTGCTAACGTACAGCCGGAACACGAGAATAACGTCAAAGACATCGCGAAAGAAGATCTCAAGTTTTATTTGGATGCTAAGAAGTGTATCGAAGATTTAGCACTTTATTTGAAACCGTTTTCGTTAGGTAATTGATAATTATATCGACTTAATTAATCTTCTATTCAAGTTTTAAAGGTCGTATTCACTAAACCTTGATAAATTTTGCAATTAATTTTTTTTCTTTCACGTGGCCTTAAGAATTAAGAAAACGTAGAATAAATTGCGTTTGCTTTTACAAATGATTGATGTTAATTTTTTAAATATTTCAACTATAAATAATATTTTAAAATAGTTCTATTCAAAGAGCTATTTTTGAAAAAATTTATCATAATCTTATGTCAATGAGTCAGTGATGACTTTGTGTATTTTTTTATGTTTATTGTTATTGTATGTTATTAGGGAACTTGGGAAGCACCGCGAGCATCTTAAGCAGACCAATGCAACGGAAATTGGTCACATTAATTAATTGCCAACTCGTGGAAGAAGAGGGCCGTGCGCGGGCTATGAGAGCTGCAAGATCCTTAGGCGAGAGAACAGTCACTGAATTAATATTGCAACATCAGAATCCACAACAATTATCTGCAAATTTGTGGGCTGCGGTTAGAGCGAGAGGATGTCAATTTCTAGGACCTGGTAAAAAAAATTTTTTTTTTTTTTTTAATTTTAACTATTTTTAAAAAATAAAATGTTGTTACAGCAATGCAAGAAGAAGTTCTGAAATTGGTTTTGTTGGCATTGGAAGAAGGCGCAGCACTTTCTCGAAAGGTTCTTGTTATGTTCGTCGTTCAGAGACTCGAATCTCATTTTCCTCAGGCATCGAAAACTAGTATTGGTCATGTTGTGCAGTTATTATATAGAGCATCATGCTTTAAGGTGATAATCGTAAACAAAAAAATTAATGTTGAATAATTAATTATTTTGTTTAGGTATCAAAACGGGAAGGAGATTCGTCACTAATGCAACTTAAAGAGGAATTTCGAACTTACGAAGCTCTTCGACGAGAGCACGATGCTCAAATAGTGCAAATAGCGACAGAAGCAGGGTTAAGAATAGCTCCTGATCAATGGTCGTCTTTACTTTACGGCGATACAGCCCATAAATCTCATATGCAGTCAATTATAGATAAGGTTAAATGATTAGATTTAATTTTTTATTGAGTTATTTCAGCTAATTAATGTCTTTTATCATTTTAAAGCTGCAAACTCCTCAGTCATTTGCACAAAGTGTTCAGGAATTAGTCATTGCTTTACAACGAACTGGAGATCCAGGGAATTTATCATGTCTGAGACTACATTTGGAGTTGTTAGCTGCTATCGATCCAAGTCCTGGTGATTTATTTATTATAATAAATATTAGATATGAATGTTCTTAATGATTAATTAATTTTTATTTTGTAATTAAAAGATGCGTTACCACCATCGTGGGATGAGACTCAAAATGCAATGCAAGGAGTGAAGATAGTCGTGCAAGGATTAGTGGAATTCATTCAAAATCATGGAAATAGAAAATTGCACGAAGGATCGCAAACATTTAATAGTAAATACAAAACAAGTATGTGTCGCGATTTGGCACAAAGAGGTGGTTGTCCTCGTGGAGCGAATTGTACATTTGCACATTCCGAAGACGAAATGGAAAGGTTAGAATGGTATTTTTAATTAATTAAGCGAATTTTCTAATAAATTTAATTATCTTTCAAAAGGTATCGAGCAAAAAACAGAAAAGGAAGCAAAAATAATTCGTGCATACCTGTTTCAAAAGGAAATGAAGGACTGTCACCCACCAGCGGGATCCTTAATCGATCCGACGTAGGCGAATTAGACGAACGGTACTCTCATGAGGTTTAAAACAATTTAGCATTATAATGTATTTTTCATTTAGAATTTGTGGAGTCGACAATACATCGCAGTCTCATATTCAATATCAAAAAAATCATTATCCTGGAGTTCAAGCAGATGATATGCTATATTCAACAACTACATTAACGTTAACGAGATCACCATTTGATGGACAAATGTATCGCGAAAGTTAGTAATAATAATAAAAATTATTTTAATAAAATTTTTATTTTTAAAAACTGAAATTATTAATAATTTAGGTTTTATACCGTATCCGCCACGATCGGGTCCGCAAACTCGACTTCCTGCTACTTTAACGGCTGTAAATAAACAACAGGGTATTGGTATGGCCAAAGTTGGTGTACCATATACATTAAATCCTGAATCACCTGTATATCAACCATACAACTCTGGTACAAATCCATATGCAGCAGCTGGCCAGCCTCTTTATGGCAATCAACAAGTTTTTACGGGGAATCCTGTAGTGTATCCTGAAACATATAGGTTAATATTGAGTTTTATTTTTTGGTATTTTTGTTTTGTATTCTTATTTTAATATTATTATTTGCAGCACTGGTACACATACACTGGGCATGATCCCAGCTACAGTTCCTGGTACTCAATTTAGTCACATCACTCATGATATGAGTGATGCAACGCATACAAAAAATGTTGGAAATGGCATCGAACCTCATTTGAAGGAGAAAATAGTTTTACCGACGACAGCTTGGAATGGAAAACCACCAACTTTAATAGGACAACCTATTCTTATAACATCACGGATGGGGAAAGTTACAACAACTGCTCCAGTTTGTTACTTTTTTTTTTTAAACATAATTTATTGGTTTTAATTTTTTTATTTTTTTTTTATTTCAGTGTAACATTACGCAAAGTTTAGCAGCTCTGCAACAACGACGCCAAGAAATTTTAATTCAGTTGGAGAAAGTCCAATCTGAGAAGACTGGCATAGTTGCATCACATAAATACTCATCACCAACATCGACAACTACCACAGTAGAAAAAAAGAAAATAATAAAAAATAAAAATAATTTTAATTTTTTTTTGTTTTTGCAGTGGGTAGATGAAACAAGTTCTACGATAAAAAATCCTTCGATACGACATCCGACAACAGTATCAACAGGCGTTGTTATAGCATCGACTGGGCAAGAAAAACAAGTGATTAATAGTAAATGGATTTATCGTGATGCTGGTGGTTCGAGTCATTTTAACCCCACCGAAGACGATCAGTTCATTCCTTTTGATCCTCCCATTGTGTCTAAATTCGGGCCGATTTCTCGAACGGCTAAAACTATTTTACGCCCATCAAATCCCATTCAGGTTAACTCATCTTTGGGTGACGGCACGGTATCGACTCCTATAGTACATGGACCTTTACAGGTTACTGGTGCAATGCCTGTTTGGTATTCTGCTACTGGTACCACTATTAAACCTACATACGTAAAGAGGGAAATTGAAAAAGATACGAAAATTAGTAATAGAACTCTGCCTGAGGTGTTTGCCCCAACTATTAGAGGTCCAGTGAATAGTTGCGAACAGTTTATAGCTATTGGTCATGGCATTGTGGAACCAACTCCAGTTTACGTTCAGCCTTATGATACTGTCACTTTAATGCCGCAAGGTACAACGCCTTTGTGGACACTGCGAGAAGGGTAAATTATTAATAAATATTTAGTAAACATCGAATGATGATAAAAGTTCTTTTATTAATTTTTAAGTACTCCGATAACTGATTGCGATAGAATGAAATTGGAATTACAGAATTTAGAGCAACAAATTAGCAATTTAGAAGTAATTTTAATTATCTGTTTTTTGATTAATTTTTATTTTTTAAATTAATACCTTTTTCCCCAGGTTGTAAATCGTAATGCAAAATCGAATGTTATTTTAACTGAAGGTGATAGTTTACATCAAGAGTTGCAAGTAATAGAACAGGGAATTCGTGATAAGGAATTAGAGATTCAAATGGTATTTATCTTTTGAATAATTTTTAAAAATATAATATTAATGATGAATAACGAGAAGAAAAAATTATAAATGAAAAATTTTCAATGTTTAATTCATTTGAATTTTAAGAACAAAAATAATTGTCCCAATCAGCAAGTTTGGGGTGATGCAACGAATTTACCATCAGATTGGAAATCAGAAATGTATGAAGAGAGGAGTGATGAGGTAAAGGAAAGTATAATTATCGAAATAAAATTTATTAATTAATGAAAATATTTGTAAAATAATTTAAATTTGTTTTTTTACAGGAAGCCTACGAACTTCAAGTTGCTCAAGATATGCAAGAAGCTGAAAAAAGATGGTTGTATGAATTCGAACAAGACGAGAGAAATTGGAAAGGAGAAAGGAAAGATGATCATTCGGCAGGTAAAAAATTTAATTTAGTAATTTTAATATTTTAATTCATCGATTAAAATGTAATCTTAATAGTTGATGAAAAACCCAATGCCAAAAACAACTTTTGCGAGAAATCTCTTCACACAAACAGCACTAGAAGCAGAGGCAATGGCTGTAAATCTTTAAGTTTATCAAAAAGAGGACAAATTTGAATTGTTTTGTCGCTGTATGCGCATTTTCTTAAACTAAAATAAGCAGCAAAACAGATTAAAGCATCTAATAACTTTTCATTTTCTTGCTATGTAAGATGTTATAAGAATAGATTAATTTTTCTCTAAAAAAAAAAATATTTAAAAAAATCTTGTACCCATTGTTCGTAAAAATGGGTATTTATACAGAAAAAGTTTCTACTAAAGGAGATTTTTTAATTTAATTGTAAATAATTTCCTTTTTTGTTAATTTATGTAAAATACAGTATGGGATACGTTATAAATTTTCCTTCGAAAATGGTAGATTAACGGAACATGTTTTATTAATTTTGTGTTAAAAATATGTTTAAAAAATACCATATTGGTAATGAACAGTGATCGGTGAGCTTTGATTTACGATCAGTCACAGTGATTGGTGATAAGCTTGCGAATGGTTAAATGAAATTTAATTAAAATTATCAAAATTAAATGTTTTGATAACCTCAACCGTTGATTGAAAAATGATAATTGAATATGTAGAAATTAATATTGGATTATGCACTGTATAATAACAAATAATTCAATTTACATTTTTAAATTTAGTCTTTAAAGTATAATAACGTTCACTAGTTAAAGAGTAATGGATTTTGGTATAGAATATAAAAAAAAACCAGTTGCTGTGATTGGTGGAGTTTGGTTGGTTTATTTTGCACCAATCACGACAAAGGCATATAATATGTGCTCTACAAAGCTTGGTAAAGAAATTTATGGATTTTTTTTAAAAAAAAAATTTCTAAACAGTAGTCAGTTTTAAAAAAAATATTTAATTAAATACAAAAAAATCTGATGTGAAAGTGTGTGTTCGCGTGCGTGCTGTTTAGTGGTCTACATTAGACTTTTCAGTTTATCGCCTGATACTTACGTGCAGTTTCAAATTGCCTTGCTAAAACTTTTACTGAGAAAAATTTTTTGAAAAATTTCTTATTTTTAGTTGTGTTTGATTTATTAATATATTTTACTTTTGTTTTTAATTTAGATAAAAAATAATTTTTTTTGTCTTATTTTTTTAGAGTTAGATTTGTATTGAATTCATTTTTATTTTTTTTTTTATTTTTATGTTTAAAAAAAATATTATTAGAATTTAAAAGTATACAAATTTAAAGGAGATAAAAGTAATTTTTCTAGGCTGCAATTGTCAAATCGAAGTGTAGTTTTTTTGGTAGGTTTTTATACAATATTCTAATAATTCTGGCATGTTAATTGTAAACCGTGTAGTGATTTTTGTCATTTTGACAATTAGATTTATTCAAGTAGCATAAATATTGTAAATCTGCTAGAATCTGAATGCCTATTTATATTTCAGAGAGAAATTTTTTTTATTGTAGTATTATGGAAAAAAAATCTTTTAAAATATAAAAATACAGTTAAAGAATTTTTTGTTTTTATTGTTGAATTTTGAGTTAATTTTTCAGTTCCAATAATTAAATGATTTAGTACAATATAAAAAATGAGTATAAATTTTTAAAACATTCCCACTTTGAATTGCAAAAATTACTCAAAATTAAACATGACAGACAGGAAAAAAAATTCTTAGTTGTTTTATAATTTTTTTTGGAACTGTTAACAAATTATTTCTAAATAAGTCTAGAATATTTCTTATGGAATCTGGGTTAATCAGATATTTATGCAGACACATACTATGTATGTATAACTTTATGGCATAGCTGTTCCAAATCCATTAATGACAATGAATTCTTCTTAATATTTATATGGAGTATTCGTGAAAATATGTATTTTATTTTAACTTCTTTTTTTTTAAAAGCCTCAAATGAAAAGAATGAAATTCATACTTACTTGCATATATAAATATATACCTGATTATATTAATCATTTTGTCACATTTTTGTCTGCAAGAATGAATTTTTAATTTAATAATTTAAAAATTATTTGTTATTTGCAACAACTTGTAGTTTAAATTGTAAAAAAAATTCTTTGCTGTATAACTTAATTCACATAAATGCTATACAACAAATCATGATTTTTTTTTTAATCAAAGAAGAAATTTTATTAAAGGAATTTTATTGGTAGGTTTTTGAGAATTAAAAGTTAATAATTTGGTTTTATTTATACTATTTTTCTTCCATCAGATATGAGATAAATCCTTGAAGATATCCTTGGAATTTGAGTTTGGTCATGACAGAATAAATGCCCGTCAAAAATATGTATGAATATGCGACTGATTATTGAATTATTCACTTTAGAATATTTTTTCTTATTCGAAATCTTTTTAGGTTTTAAAGTTAAAGTTGCAATGTGAATTGAGATCGTATATTGTCCATCTTTTATGTTTAAAATTATTAAATGTTTATTTTTCACATGGACAAATTGATTTGTTTGACTGAATATTCAGTTTGTGGTGATATCAATCTTTTTTTGATAATTTTCATATTTAATTTGATGAGATAAATCGATTACAACTGGTATCATGAAAATGCAACGGAAAATATGAAATAAAAAAAAATATTTTATTTTAAATTCGCTTAGGATGAAATCCTGTAAATTTCCATTAAGACCTGCCATTTGTGGAAGACTTAAGAAATCTGATAACGTTTTTGTTGCAAAATTCATAAAAGATGTTTTGTAAACTTGTTTCATTTCTCATTAAACTCTTTGAAAGTACGGAAAGTCTGTTTCATGCTGGATTAAATACGGTTTGGTTGACTTCTGGCTTTTTGGTATCAGTATTAGTATTATTCGTGTAAGTATTTATGTTTAGTCATTATGAGCTTTCAGGGTTTACTGGTTTGGTTGGATTGCATTGTTTGCGCTGTTTAAATGGAGTTATTCGAGCAAGTCGTAATAAAAGTATACTGTACATGTAAATTGATAGAAGCATTTGATTCTTACTTTAG
>JAQFZU010001835.1:0-11539 GCA_034696185.1 Henia vesuviana | reverse complement strand
AATATTTATTCAAATTATACTTTCATTAAATCTATAAAACCTTAAATAAAAATTGGTAATTATTAAGGATAAGTTGTTTTTTAATTAACCGATGTTGGGTAATTAAAATTTTACAATAATTCATCTAATTAAAAACGGCTACAATACTTTAAATATCAATTCACACAATTTAAAAATTTTTTTCAAGGTTACTTTTTGATTTGAAGCTCGTAATCTATAATAAATTATTCATAGTTATATTAACAATATTTTTTCTCTTTGCAAAAATCGGAGACTGTTGAATGAACATCTGTAATCCACAAAATAAAATTTTTAAATAATTTACATTTAATATTAACAAATAATTAAAATATCAAGAAAAATAAAAACAAATTAAAAAAGAAGATTTGTTATCGCTTCAAGCAAATCAACTCGACCACGTGATTAAAAACGACCTCGACAGCCAAGGTTATGAGCGCGAATTACCTGTTTCCTCGTTCAGTAAAAACAGATTAGTTTCAACAACAACAACATAAGATGTCTTCTGCAAATGTGTGCATAAATGGGCAAATATACCCAGGTAAGAACTCTTTTTTCTTACTATTTAATTCAATTTATTTGCAATAACGTGGCACTTATTGATTCGTTGGTGCATGCTATAAACCAATCACGACTAATAATTACTTAAAATTAGACGCGATTGTTTGATGAATGGTGATAATTTTTTGATTGTTTGTAACTAGATAATGACATTAAACCATTTTATAGTTTTATTTGGTAATTAATTTGTTTTTGATCAGTACCTACGAATTTACCTCCTGACACGTGTTTGGGTGATTTCATACGTGACCATGCACATTTAAAGGGAACCAAAATATCGTGTCGTGAAGGTGCTTGTGGAGCATGTGTTGTATCGGCAAGATTTTACGATCCTGTGTTAAAGAAGGAAAATGTCTTAAGTGTGAATTCAGTAAGTGTATTTAGTTTTTTAAAATTGTTATGATTTTTTTTATTAATTGCATGTTTTTAGTGTTTGTTACCAGTGTACAGCAGCTTGGGATTGAAAATTACAACTGTCGAAGGATTGGGGGATAAAAAGAAAGGTTATCATGTGATTCAAGAAAGATTAGCCAAACATAATGGTACTCAGTGTGGTTTTTGCTCGCCTGGTTTTGTAACCTCTATGTACAGGTCAGTGAATTATTTTCATTGATATTTATTTATTTATTTATCCAGTGAAAGAAAGTAAGTTTCATTATGCTTTAAAATAAAATCTATCATGCTTGTTTATTTAAAATTATATTTAAAAAAACACCATAAAAATACAAAGTTCAAATTTTTTTGTTGAGGTTTGAGAATTTCATTACTTTAACTCATAAAAGAATAAACAAAGGTTTTAATTTTTATAATTAATTGTCTAAAAAACAAGATAAGTAAAAATCATCTACTGACCTCAACAACAAAAAGAAATAAATAAAAGATGTGAATTCAACCCGTTGAAGGTTATATTAAATTGTGACATTGATAAATAAAATACATGAATCGACTATTTTTGTGATTAAAAATATCCTGGTTATTGTATAATGAATTTATAGATTTAATCATGTAATTATATAAAAATTAAGTTATATAAAATATATTTCTAATAAGTTACGTAACATAAAAAAAGAAAGTAATTACATATCAAGTACGGACCTTGATTCCTGAAATGTATCTATAAAAATGTGTCATATACAGACCAGAATTTCTTGATTTTTACCAAATTAAAATTTAAAAATTGTCGTTAATACCAATCATTTCTTATGGTTGTGAATCCAAGACTAGATTTGCAATAGCGCTCGTTAAAACCAAAATTTAATTTTAGTTTGTTAGAATCCAATCCTTCACCATGTGTGCAAGATGTTGAAGACTTATTTGATGGAAACGTATGTCGTTGCACTGGCTACAGACCAATTTTAGATGCAATGAAATCTTTTGCAACTAATAAAAAAACAGAAAAAACAAAAATTGTACGGTTTTTATTCTTTCTATAAAGTTAAAACAATTGCTAACCAATGTATTGAATATTACAGAAAATATTAGCACAAACTTGTGGACTTGCTAAAATATCAAATAACGGAATATGGTATCACCCATCTACGGTGCAAGAATTATGTCAGATCATACAAGCAAAAACTCATGCAGCAACTCGTCTTGTATTTGGAAATACTTCAACTGGTATTATTGGAACATTTAAATTTCAATAAAAATGAAAATTTAATGGTATGAATTTTTAGCAATTTATAAAAATGATGGCCCATTTGATATCTTCATCGATTTAAAAGGCATTTCGGACATGTTCAAATATGAAGTATAAAGTTTTGTTACTAATTAATTTTTACAATATTTTAATATAAAATTTTAAATAACAGATTGATGGTGATAAACCAACTTTTGGTTCTAATATAAACTTATCACATTTGATATCCATTCTAAGGAGTATGAAAATGCATTCAGCTTATTGTTTAATTGCAAATCACGTCGAAAAGATTGCTACCACTCATGTCAGAAATGTAAGCTCCAAGTTGTTATAAATTCAAGAACTATGAATGATGATTATTTTTTACAGGCTGGAAGTTGGGCGGGAAATCTTATGATGAAGTATTACCATAATGATTTTCCATCCGATTTATTTATTGTTTTCGAATGCATTGGAGTTGAGTTGGTTATTATTGATGCAATTACGGGAAAATTCCAATCAGTTCATTGCGAACAGTTTTTAAAAATTGATATGCGAAATAAAGTCATTCTTAAAATGATTTTTCCATTAATTTTCCAACCAACCAAAAGATACAATTCGTTTAAAGTCATGCCAAGAGCACAGGTAAAGTTGAAATTTGAAGACATTTTTTTAAATAAAATTTTGTTTAATCCGTCTTATTTTTATTTAGAGTGCTCATGCTTATGTATCTGCAGCATTTCTAACCGACATTGATGAACGAGATAATTGTAAAGTGTTATCAAAACCATCGATTGTTATTGGAGGATTAAGTCAGCAATTCGTAAGAAATTAACAAATTTTTGCAGGATATAATTTTAAATTTTATATTATAAATATTAAACTAAGTTATCTACAGATCCGTGCACATAAAACAGAAAAATTTTTAATTGGGCAAAAATTAACGGAAGTAAAAGTTTTTCAAGGTAATGATAACATAATTGATAAATTTTATTCTAATATTTAAAACAATTTTATGTAACTTGATTAAATTAGCGGCTGTTAATCAGTTATCTCAAGAAATCATAACTGAAGATAATACACATATGGTCAGTTCAGTTTACAGGAAACAGCTTGCATTGAATTTGTTTTATAAGGTATGCAGTATATTATAAATTGTAATAATATGTAATAATGTATTTTATTATTAAAAGTATGTTTTAAGTATTTTGCCAAAAAATAAATTAAATCCTCGTTACTGGAATGCATCTGGCTTTATAGAGCGTGCAATATCAAGTGGACAACAGATATACGATACTTTTGAGAGTGAATGGCCATTAAATCAACCGATACCTAAAATAGAAGCTAAAAACCAAGTATTGCGACATTATGTTTTAAATTATTATAATCAATGTTCTAATTGTTTAGTGTTCTGGCGAGACAAATTACATCGCAGATATGGTTCGTCCGCCAGGAACTTTATATGCAGCATTTGTAACTAGCACTGTTGCAAATGCTGAAATTGTTAGCATGGATGCGTCTGAGGCATTAGTAAATATTTGTATCTTGGCTATTTGCAATAAATTTTAATTAATTTAAATTAAATATTTTTTTACAGAAAACACCAGGAGTTTTGGGCTTTTTGACTCATAAAGATGTTCCGGGAATGAATGTATGTGTGCCATTATCTCGAGCATTTTTCTTTCCCGGTCATGAAGAATTATTCTGCAGTGGCAATGTTTTGTATGCTGGCCAGTCGTTAGGCCTTATTGTGGCTGAAACTAATCATTTAGCTAAAGAAGCTGTTGGTAAAGTGAAGATACAATATAAATCTTTGGGACCACCAGTGTTGACCATAAGAGAAGCTTTAAAACATCCTGATCGAGTGTTAGCCAAGAATGAGTATGGCATTAAACAAGGAGATCCAGATAAGGCAATGGAAAAATCTAAAAATAAAATTAAAGGTGAAGTTGAAGTAGGAACTCAATTTCACTTTCATTTGGAAACCCAAGTGAGTCGTATGTTAACAATTATGGATGTTTATGTGTTTTACCACTTTTTCTATTTAAAGGTCTGTCTCTCAATTCCAACTACTGAAGGATATACAGTATATCCTTCCACTCAGTGGCCTGATGGAACTCATGCTGTTATTGCTCAAGTATTGGGTATTAAACGAAGTTCTATTCATGTTGAAATGTGCAGACTTGGAGGGGCTTATGGTGGAAAAGTATCAAGAAATTTTCCTGTTTCGAGTGCTTGCACTTTGGCTGCACACATATTCAATAGGTATGTTTAAACTGATCAGTTTACAGAAGTAAACAATTTTATGATTTTGCAATTTTATAGGCCAGTGTTTTTGCAATTGGATTTAAAAACTAATTTAGAAATGTTGGGAAGAAGGAAGCCATTTTTGGCTCAATATGAAGTAATAAGTACATCATCTTCATTTACAATAACAAATTTAATTAATGCAATATATCAAAGGTTGGTTTTGATGACAATGGCAAATTAGAAGCTGTGAAAATGAATTATACAATGGATTATGGGTGTCACTTCAATGAACCTTGTATTATGATTGCTACTATGTTTGGAAAAAATGGTAAAATATTTACAATTTGGAGTTTAAACAAAGTTCTAAACTTCTGTAAATTCCACTTTATTAGCATACGACTGTCCAAATTGGACTATAGAACCACAAATTGTAAAAACCAATTTACCAACCAATACGTATTGCAGAACACCAGGGAGTGTTAAAGGAATTTTTGTGATAGAAACAGTAATGGAGCATATTGCTAAGGTTTTGAATAAAATGCCTATTGATGTAAAATATCTTAATATTCCTAAGATAAAGGTAAAATTATTTTGAGAAATAATTAATTTTTAATTCATAAATGCTTTGTGGTATCTTTTTGCTTTAGGGTGACCCTAATTGTCCTGATTTACAAGAAGTTATAAATCAGCTGAAAGTTTCTTCGGAATTTGACAAGAGAGTTAAAGAAATTGTAGATTTTAATAAGGTCACTAAATTATGATTAATCAGAACAATGCTTTTCTAAAGCATTGTATTAAAGCCATTAACTGTATTTAAACATTCAGTTTGTATTATTTTTTAAATTTGCAGGGAAGTGCTTGGAAAAAGAAAGGCATAACAATTGTACCAATGAAATATGAGGTCGAATTTCTTGGCGCCAAATTTAATGCTACAGTAACCATTTTTAATAACGGAGGATCAGTTCAAGTTGCTCATGGAGGTATTGAATGTGGACAAGGAATCAACACAAAAGTAAAAAATTACAAACCTCAATACTCAATTATAATTTAATAACTTTACAATTTTGTCAGGTTGCACAAGTTTGTGCATATAAGTTAGGAATACCATTAGAGTTAGTAGTCGTGCGTCCATCAAACACATTTATTAACCCGAATTCTTCAGCCACTGTTGCAGCTACAAGTAGTGAAATAAACTGCATGGTAATTAAATTTATAAAGTCAATATAATTTACTAATTTTTTATTTATACAATTCAGGCCGTTCTCGAATGTTGCAAAATTTTACTAAAGCGGATTGAACCAATTCGTGATCAAATGAAAGATGTATCTTGGAGTGAATTGATTAATGCATGTTTCCTTAACCATATTGACTTATGTGCTCGTTTCATGCAAGCTTAAAATTTTTTATTGTAAATTTGATTCATTATTTGATATTTATAAATTAATTTTAGGACTGGTCCGCCTAATAATCTTCCAAAAACATATGCTATACATGCGGCAACTTGTGCTGAAGCAGAAGTGGATGGATTGACTGGAGAAGCTCAGATATCAAGAGTTGATTTGATATTTGACTGTGGTCAAAGGTATTATTATTAAAGACAAATTAATCCCATGATTGCTGTAAGATTAGAACCATGTATATGAATTTAGTTTGAGTCCTGAAGTCGATATTGGGCAGATCGAAGGTTCATTTGTTATGGGAATAGGACTCTTCTTGATTGAAAATGCAAAATTTGATGCTGAAACTGGTAGAAACATTACAAATACAACTTGGGCAAGTTCTACTAATCAAATAATTAAGTATTAATATGTAGTTGTTATAAAATTATTTACAGGAATATTGTTTACCAACTACAAAAGATATTCCTGTAGATTTTCGTGTAACCATGTTGAAAAATTCAAAAAATTCAACAGGAGTTCTTAAATCCAAAAGTAAACAAGATTTTATTAAAGATATCAGTGACAAATACAATAACACAATTATATTAACTTCTTAGCTGCTGGAGAACCACCATTATGTATGAGTTGCTCAGTTGTATTTGCAGTTCAACATGCTATTCATGAATTTAGAAAAGATAATGGAGACCATTCCTGGATACCTTTAAGTAAGCCATTCGATTTAATGATTATTAAATTCTTCACTAATTTGCAAAAAATTTAGATTCACAATCTACTCGTGATAAAATTGCCTTAGCTTGCAATGTTAAGACTGAAAAACTTATTTTCTAAATAACCGTGTGGAACTACGTATTTTGTATACCCTTCAATTGTATTTGCATTTGTATTTTTTAAATAATGGTTTGGAATTTTTGTATATACTTCAATTGGAACATGTTTGTATATGCCTTTTATTTTATAGTTATAAAGCATAGAAAATTAATTCTATAGAAGGTGATAAAGTCTGGTTCTCTGTCAATTATGTCAACAATGAATGCAGATAGGTTCATTATGATAAATCAGTCAAATAGCAAGTTGGTATAAGCAATGCAATGGTGATGTTATATTTGACCTTGACTGTTATCTTCAAGGACATTTATTCTTTACCATTGTAGTTAAAGAAAATGTTTGAAACAAAAGTTGTAGAACACCATCTAATTAGTCTAAAAATGTGCAATTCAGATATTTCTTTGTAAACAATCCAAAGACATGCAAAGGCAAAACTGTATTAATCTCCACTTACTTGTTAATCTTTTTGATTCTTATTACATCTGTTGGCACATAGATGAAGAACAGTTGTAATAAATAAGGTTTATCCAGAAACAGCGTAAGTTGGTAACCTCTTGTATTCGATTTCTTTTAATCCGTTTTTATTTATTAAACAAAACATAACAAAACCATAGCAACCGTGTCACAATATATACCCCATCTGTACTTAGAACATTAGAACTATACATTAACACTTCACAAATTCACCTCTTCTTAAACTTAACAGTAAAAGAAAAAACTTAAAAACTACATTGCTCTAAGCCAAGTAACTCTTGAAAAACTTCAACTTTGGTACTACTTAAGGTTTTTGTCAGTGGATCAGCAATCATGTTCCCTGAAGGCACATATGAAAAAACAATATTTCCTTTTTTAATCTCATCATTGATAAACATCAGCTTTCTTCTGATATGCTTGGTTGTATCATGTTGGCTAGGATTATTTGCTATGTAAATGGCTGACTCATTATCATTAAAGATACTGATCTCAACACCAACCAGCTCTTGAAAACCCAATTCACTGATCATTTCACGATACCACTTGAGATCTTCAAGAAATCGCACATTGCTAGCAACTCACTTTCACCTGAAGACAGCGGTTGCATTCTGCTTCTTGGTTTTTCAATTTATAGCATCTTCATCAATTTTTACAACAAAACCAGTATAGGACTTGGTTGTCCTTTGTACTACACCAGCTTGCATCTGCATGCCCTTCTAGTTTGCCAGCTTGACCAAAGAATGTTAGAAACATATTTTGTGTCTTCGTCAAGTAGCACAAAATACGTTTTGCCGCTGTGTAATGGATTCTTCTTGGAGTGCCAGCAAAACTAGCAAGCCGATTTACTGCAAACGTAATATCTGGTTGAGAAACATGCAAAATATACATTAAGGATCTTATCAATCTTTGAAAAAGCTTTTTATCCACTTCTAGAGATTCTTCATAATCATCTAAATCCTGTTCAAAAACCATTAGCGAATTTACTACATTACAATCAGACATTAAAAACTCCTTTAACAACTCCTTGATATATTTTGCTTGATTAATTCTCACTATATCATCTTTAATATGAATTTCCATGCCAAGCAAATGTTTTGCCTTTCCAAGCTCAACCACTTTAAAATGCTTCTTAAGCCCTATCAAAAACTGCTGAACTACTTCATCACTTGAATAAACCGCCAAGATGTCATCCATATAAATCCCAAGTGCCAAGAAATCTCCCTCCATTTTTAGAATATAAAGACATGAATCACTTATCAGCTTTTTCAACCCCAAAAACTGTAAAACGCCATTAAACCTTTGGTTCCAACAGCATCCTGACTAGCATAGCCCATATAAGCTTCTTTGTAACTTGCAGACCTTATTTCCTTCTTCATAACTTTCTGGTTGTTGCATGTAAATATCTTCATGCAGATACCCATAGAGGTAAGCAGTTTTTATATCAAATTGACTAGCTTTGTATCTTTTATAGGCTATCAAATAAAAAAGAAATAGAAGTGTCTCCATATGAATCACTGGAGTGTATACTTCATTAAAATCTACTCCAGGTTTTTGAGAACAACCCACTGCTACGAGTCTAGCCTTATACTTGCTAATACTGCCATCAGAATCTAATTTGATACGGAAGATCCACTTGCTCTTCACCACCCCAACATCATCTGGCTTTTTTACCAAACTCCAACTCGATCTAAACCTAAGGACTTCATCTCATTGTCCATAGCTTTCTTCCACTTATGCTTGTCTTTACACGAAATTGCCTCTTTAAAAGTCTCAGGTGTAAATAAACTATCATCGGCTACTAGATTTACTTGCTCCTTTCTCATCGCTAAGCATTCTGATCTCCTTACACCCTGCTGTAATAAGCGTTCTTCACGTTGTCTTATCGATTGTACATGTTTTTCCTTTAGAACATCTGATATATCACCAGGTTTTTTTCCCACTCTTAACTCATTTCCTGCTAATTGCACTTCAGGAAGAACCTGCACCTCTACAATCTCCGAATTTTTAGGATGAACCTCTTTTGCTTCCAAAAAATCTATGCCATCATAAGCTTCTTCAGCTTGTTTCTGGCAGAAATTCTTCTCTTGATCGTTTTGCGTATCAAGTAAATGAGACCCTTTTACAAGCTCATTAAACTTTACTGATTTTTCTTCGGAGAACTTTTTTTCTTCTGAAACATAAATCCTATAGGCCTTTTTGTTTGAGGCATATCCAACCATTCTACTTTTCTTGGCACAAAGATCAAGTTTTTTTCCTATTTTGTGATGGTAAATCAAAATAAACTTCACTCCCAAAAACTTTGAGGTATATCCCCGTCGGCTACCTGCCGGACCAGAGTTCCAAAGGACATTCTTTTTTATCCTTGACAGGAATACGGTTTTTAATATAAACTGTTGTCGAAAGAGCTTCCGCCCAAAAACAATTTGGTAATGCTGCTTCATACAGCAAAACCCGAGTACCTTCAATCAAAATTCTATTTGATCTTTCTGCAATGCCATTGCTAGCTGGACAATATCAAACCGTAAATTTTTGACAGAGACCTTCTCGCTTGCATAAATCTAAGAAATTTTCATTTGCAAATTCTTTCCCATTGTCCGTACAAATCCGCTGTATTTTTTTCCCTGTCTGTTTCTCTAATTGTGTTTTAACCTGGCAAAAAAATTGAAAAACCTCATTCTTCTTTTTAAGAAAAAATGCAAATTGTCGTCTTGAGTAATCATCGGTGATAACAAATACAAAACGATTTTCTCCTAGAGAATCCTCTTGCATAGGACCCATGCTGTCCATATGAACTAGTTGTAAAATATCTTCTGATTGTTGACTTTTAATACGATTAAAAGGACTTTGTGACATTTTACCCATAATGCAATAATCACAGGAACTAAGTTTTTCTCCAGATTTAAAACTTAAACCATGCAAACTCTTCTTTCTATTCATGGTATCCAGGCATTTTTCATAAACATGTGCTAGACGCTTGTGCCATAAATCCTTTTCAGATATATCTTCTTTCATAAGACATGCCAAGCTAACTGGATCTGTTTCTAGCACATAAATATTTTCTTTCTTTATTGCTTTGGTCACAATCTCATCTAAAGGTGAACGTATTTTTGCAAAGTCTTCTTTAAAAATAACATTATAACCCTTCTTAACTATTTGTGGAATTGACAGCAAGTTCCCCTTCAAATCAGGAACATACAACACTTCTAAAAGTGTAATCTCCACTTGCTGCTTATCAGGCTTACCACATTTTATTTTAATGTTTCTGGTACCCTTTCCTTCTAAAGAAAATCTTTTTTTAACTGACCAAACCAATCTGCTCTCTTCTCAAAAACTTGAAAAACTCTGACTTGACATATGTGCAGAAGCACTCGAATCTAGAATCCAATCATTTTCCATAACCAATTCATTATCATACCCCATAAAGGCATGGGCTGCTGTTCTTTCAACCATAATCCTTGCTAAACTTGAAAATTTTTTCTTGGGCTTTTTTTCCGAATATTTTATTCAACAATCACGTGCTATATGTCCACTCTTGTCGCATTCGTAGTAGACAATTCTTTCACCCTTTTTCCTTTGTCCAGAATTTCTCCCTGCTTGCACTTTTAATGCCTTTTCAGCACTGACCACCAGACTCTCTGGCTCACGTGCAACCCAGAAATCTTCCATTTCCATGGCTCGACGAATGTCGTCTACGGTTAAACCTCTATTCGAATGGAACATTCTGGCAATATGGCAAAATTTCTCTGGTAATCCTCTAACTAAATAATAGACAACCTCGCAATCCGTAATCTTTCAACCAACTGCAGCAGCCCTTTTTTAAATTCCTTTTGCCCTATTAATATAGCCATCAATCGTTTCATCTGTTTTCATCTGTACATTTGCCATCTCGAAACCTGTGTCAATCCCACTGTCCTCTGTCTTATCACCATAAGTCTTTTTTAGACTCTCCCAGATGATCTTAGTAGAAAATGTACCAACAAAAGAATTAGCAATGAAATCGGATAATGTTAAAACAATAATGCTTAAAGTTTTATTATTCTTTTTGATCCATGCTTTATATGTCTTTTTTGCATCATCATAACCAGAATCCGCTGGTTGCAAACGTGTACGCTCATCTGTTTCAATGACATCCTCCCATAAGTCCTTTGCTTTTAGTACAGTCCCAACACGGAACTGCCAAAAAAAATACTTATTTTCAGTTAATTGTGTGACCAGTCGTCACTAGAGGGCAGTGCGAACCCCCGATCCACGTGATCTCTGGGGCGCGTCCATTCACAGACCTGGGGGGCTCAGCCACGAGGGATCGCCAGTCTGCAACCGGTTGTCTGAGACATCAGATGGGCAGTACAGATCTGGCGATTCCGGCCATCGTTACGATGGACGGGGCTGCCCA
>JAQFZU010001834.1:0-11540 GCA_034696185.1 Henia vesuviana | reverse complement strand
AATGTAAAAGTTCACAAGTTAATAAACTTATAAAATCTAAAATTTCCATGTTTATCAATTAAAAATTGAATTAGGTGTTAATTCATTGTATAAGAAAAAACGAACTTATGGATTTTTTGGGCCATGCATTTGCAGGTACCCGTTCAGTAGCTGGCGGCATTCGATCGACCAACTGCGGCATGAATGGCCAGCTACCGTTCCCCGTACTTCTCGATTATCACCCATACAGCGTTAGAACATACCGTATATGGAGTGTTCGCTGGATTGAGTTTTTTCTTAATTCGATTCAAAAGATGGAAATATATAATCCATATAATGACTGTATAACATTATATAGATTATACATTTGAAATACAAAAAATATATAATTTGCAAAAAAAAATTTTTTTTTTTACTTGTGACCTATCATCACTGGTGTTGCTACAGTACACTTCTAGCACAATACACTCGGAGAGAGAAGGAGTTGGCTTGGCATTCGTCGGATATAAGGATCCAACACGAATAGGGTGTGGCGACAGTGGGTGGAGTGGCCCGGGGGCTGAAAGAAATACTGTAAGTGCGGCTACCCCACATAGCCAATAGTCTAGTTTAAAGGGCTTCTCATCTGGGAGTAACCTAATCCCCAGGCATGAAGTCGGCAAACCCGTCATGGGGCGATGGGGCGATGGTATGAAGGCTCGGCCAATTTCCTTGTTTTATTCAAAAAGTTTCATTAAAGCTATTACAGAATCATTGCTGTTAAAAATATTAAAATAAAAGTAAAAGATTTGTTGTATATTTTATTCAATTTACATTTGATAATATTTTATAATTTTGTTTCACGATTATATTGTGCAAAGGCATCTGTCAATAGTTGAATTAAAACCACCATATTTTAGTTGCAGGTCTAAACATGCATAAATGCACCTTCCTATTTTAAATGTATAAGAACAAATTATTTTAAACTTAAATCATCATAACCCACCTCGGGTAACAGGCCCACTACTAATTGGCACTTTCACAACCTTTCGAATTTCTTCAGTAATAGTTAAAAACATAGCCAATATGAACAAACAAATCAATATGACTTGTTTCATGATTAATTCAATTAAAATATGAATCTTTTTTACAATATTTAATAGTAATATTTATAACGAAGTAAATTATTACCAATTAAATTATTTACAGTTGAATTACCTTGAATCTTGAATTATTTTCTACGATTGTTAATAATATACAGTAGATCTTCTGTTATAACTAGTTTCCAATTCTTCTATCATGATTTGATGCTTGATCCTTCTGTCATCTGAAATAACAATACTTTTGTTAGCTTTTTAAAAGTTTTAAAAAAATATAAACTTACAAAAAGTCCAAAATAGAAAAAGATTATAAAATAATACCCGCAGAGAAAAAACCTAAAGTTGAATTGTTATTGTTTAGAAGCAATTAAGATATATCCTAAAGTCATGTAAATATGAAGCAAAGTTATTTTAATGTCAACTTTATTAATAAGTTCTTTATGTTTTATTTCTCATCTTTTTCAGAAAAAACATGATAAAACTACAATAACAAAAACTCATATCAACTTCGCTGAAAGCAAATAAACTAGTTTATGGCAAAAACAAGATTAATAATTGGAAAAAAAAATTGGCAGTGAATAAAAACTATTAAAAAGTGAAATAATTCAACTTAATCAAGTAATTAAAACATCATTTACAATTAAATTTCATTTTGATGACATGAAAGCAGATATGTTGGGTTATAACATCAAATAGCGAACTAATAACAATTATAATAATAAAAACATTTTTAAAAATTTTAATTATAATTTTAATTATAATTTTTTTTATAGTTAAAAATACAAAAATGCATTGAGCAGGTAGACCAAAATATATTTTAGATATTCTTTAAAAATTTTATATTTTTTTTTTTTATTTCTTTTTTTTATATTTTTTTTTAATATTTAAAAAAAAATGCATCAAATCAACATAAATTTTTAATATTAACTTGATTTCGTTGATTTTGAGTTTTGATAATAAAATTTATACTACATCATTATTGTCATTTAAAAATGTGAAAAACAAGAAAAAAAAATAATAATAAAATATCAACTCTTTTTGAATCCTCATAAAATTCCTTTTCCTTATATCACTGCTGAGTAAATGGCATCTTCAATAAGAAAACATCAACAAACAGGACAACATCTGTTTTCGTGGAGAATTGGCGTTTCACATGATAATGGTGGACAGGTTTGAACTTTACACGTTATTTGCTGATCCTATAAAAAAATATTTTAATTAAATTTTAAGTTTTTAAATTTTTAAAAAAATCAATTTATAAAATTGGGATATTAAAACAACCACCTCGCAGCGACATCTGATGCAACTATCCATTTCCCATTCTTCGCCATGGTCCCGTAAAACCCCATTGGAATCACGGCACTGCTTTGATCTGTTATTACTACTTCGACAATCGGTTTCCAATTGCTTAAACTTAAAAATATAAAAAAAATTATTAAAATAAATTTAATAAAATCAATTATAAATTACTAACTTTTTTCTTCAGTTGTTTCAACTGTTTTTTCAATTGCATTATAACTTCTTCGATTCCCTCAACCCTTTCTTCCAAAACATCTTCTTCGCTAACAACTGCTAAATTCGTTTTACCACGACCAAATGGTTTTCGGGGAACAGTATTTGGTAGAGGCACACGAGCTTCCTTATACTCCACTAACATCGCGTCTGCTAGTGATGAGTTGAAAGGCTTATCGTGAGGGTAACTGTATTGTAATTGTCTTCTTAAACGATTATTAGACGCGAGACGTGTGATGCTGTTGAAGTCGCCTGATCGAGTGCAATCTTAAAATATCAAATAATTTTAATTAATTTGAATTAAAATTTAAATTTTAATACCATTGCAGCATTCGGTCCAAAAGCGAAGATCAATCGGTGGGATATTATTACACGATTCGAATTTTGGATGTTGTTTTTGGGGGATTACGAATGCATCGCGAGTGACTTCTTGGATGTTGTCGCTTGTTTCGCAAATGATACGGGCCAATGATGATTGCTTAATCTGGACTAGTTGATCTGGTTTAAACACACCAGGATTTTCGTAGAAAAATCTAAAATTGTAATATCAAATTAAATTTAGTTTTTAAAAAATTTATAAATAAATAATTACCTGTCTCCACTTCTTAATCTTCGGAATTGATCGACCAATATACACAAAAACGTAGGACCCACACGAGCACCTTCTACTAAATCTTCACTTACACCGGCAACCCATAAATCCATATTACCTGCAAATATAATTAAAGTTAATTGCAAAATCTTAAATAATAAATCTTAAACTCTATTAACATATATCAAGTTAAATAAATGTTTAAAACTTTTAAAAATATTATATCAAACTTAATTCAATTAAATATTCGCATTCCAATCCCTAGATGTCGCCACAAACCTCCGATAGGATTTTCCCACAGCCCGAAATTGATTTTTATCCTTATGTCAACAAGGTCATTTATCAGCTTAAATTAAAAATCACTTACTCGGATGTCCATAAAGATGTTTTAATTTCTCCCTCAGCTCCCGACTTTTAATTTCGTGCCTCAAATCGTGAAAATTGTGCGCATGTGTCATATTACAATATACTCTCCATTCGTTGTAACCAGGTAACGCGTGATCTCGTCCACGTTGTATATTGATAGCAGCCAAATCCAAGTTAACGGAGTGTACCTTTACACGGAAAAAAAAATCAATATTAGACTATCAACCTCTAAGTCACGTCTCACCTGTCGAAAGAGATGCTCAGTCAGCTCTTTATTGAGCAACTGGTCCGATTTACGCAGTTTGGCAGGCATAACGAAAAGTCCCCTGACGAGTGGATCAACACCCCCTTCTTCTACCAAGCGAAAAGGTGAGAAAAACGCTTTACTCAAGGGAATATTTCCTTGTGGAATTGGCAGATACGACGCATTCAATCGATGGAGAATCGGATTGATGAGCGTGTGCCCGAACCGCAACGCAGCTGTTGCGAACGCATTGCTGATGGACGCATCAATGTTGGGGTCGTAGCCCTCGTAAGACCCGAGCATGGCCATACCGATCGGTCCGAATATTTTAGGTAGCCAATGCTTGTAAGTTATGTGCTGCAATTGGGCTCCGATGATTTTCCGAGTTTCGTGGTACAACATATCGCTGTCCCAGTGACTGTTTAATAAACGTAAAGCTTCGGCGATACGGTTGTGTTCGCGGAAAAAGAGCGTGTGGATGGCAGCCAATCCGAGTTGTTCGTTCACTCTGATGTCGCCGCCCAAAAAGCAGCCGATATTGCTTTCTCGCGGATCTCGTCTGCAGTCGATTGGCCAATTATCGCTGAAAGGCATCAACGGCTTTCCACCATAATCCGAAGGAATTCCCACGCGGAGGAGACCGTGAGGTGAAGTGAAGTCACGTAATACGTTCGCTTCTTTTTCGCTGCTTCCATAAACCTGGAAATTTAATTCGAAATAAATAAATATTTATTTTACATGTTAAAATCGAATATCGATTGAAAATAAGTTTTTTTTTAAAAAAAAAAAGAAAAAAGGTGTTTTTCTTGTTTTATTTGTTTATCTAACCTGTGATCCGTCTATGTACGCTGTCAATACATTGATCTGTTCTCGCGGCATCACATTTTCAAACAACAGAGACGTACTCCCGGAACCACAAATAGGACTCGACCTTGTGAATTCCATGCATCTTTGACTAAAACTTCTCGGATCGTCGCTCGGAATTGGTATTGGGAAACACGGTTGCGAATTATCACACGATTGACTGCAATCTTCACCATCGACGAAACGTTCGGAACTGATGGTTGGTGGCGCCAAATCTAAATCGTGATCGAGAAACTGACCCCATTGCATTAACATGTGAGAAAATTGATCGTCTTCGGTTATCTCCGATGTACTTATAACACGCATCGATACTAATCTCGGACTCGGTTTTAAGTGACCGTTGTAAAGTGTATCGGACCAAGCTAAATTTGAATATCTCGTTTAAAATTATTTAAATTTTTTTAAAAAAATAATTAATTTACCAACAGGTGTATTGAATCCATTTTCATATATCGGCTGTAAAAGTCTATAAAATGCCGTTTCAGATGCAGCCCACATTGGATGTTGTAAATTGTTGCATGTGCCGTCGAAAGTCCGATAACGTCCGTGAAAACACATGTCGGCGCAGTCAACTACACGTCGATGGACGAGGCACCCGGATAAGTTGGCGATCATTTCCAAATGAGATGGCGATAAGACATCGTGGTAAGAAAATTCTAGAAAAATATATTTTTATAATTTTTAATATATAATATTTAATGATTAAAGACGATGGCTGAATGTAACCTCTAATTAAATCTTACGCTCGAAAGCTTTAAAAAAATTCATTGCCTCATTTCGGTTACTTTATCTTCACTCGAGATGAGAATGAGAAGAAAATGGTGTAATAGGGGTAATTAATTAATTTTCCACGCAGTTAATATCAACGGAGATGTAATATTAGACAAGATGGTGCAGTTTTCCGCGAATCTCGAAATAACCTTTTTTCGGGTTTAACTTAGCCTCTGTTAGATTTGATTATAACCAAATTCTATTTTCCAATTTTTCAACTGTGGTTTGTTTCGTACAAATTTACTCGTGGTTATGCATCACAAAGGAGACATTAATTCATATTAAAATTTAAAAAAAAAAAAAAAAATACTGACCGCTTAAATTAAACTTGGCTCCACTTTCAACGTGTCTTTTAATAATGAGTAAAGTTCGTTCATAAATTTCAGCTGCTCGAGCTAAATGTTGCGCTGACCGACTCGGGAAACGAAACAACCTTAAAAATAAAATAAAAAATAAAAAAAAAATTTAAAATGAGTATAAATTGTGTTAGAATTAAAAAATAAATCAAATATTTATAGTGGATCCTCAATGGATTGTATTATCAGTTACTCGGCAGAGCAGCAGTGCATAGACGTAACACACACGGAACATTGATTTCGATAAAAAATGAAAAATGATCAAAGTAAGTGAAGATGCTGCACGAAATACGTGCGAAAATAAAAAAGAAAGAAAATTATGGTTAAGTTATTGTTTATGAAATTTTAAATTATGGAATTTGATGAAAAAAAAAAAAGTTTATTTTTGAGAAAATAAAATATAAAAATAAAAAATGTTCACCTTAATAATTCAGCGGGTGTATAAACCCTGCCTTTAGCGTATAAATTCTTTAAGGTGTCGTTATAAGCTCTGTCGACTGTTTGCGATGCCTCTTCGAATGAGATTTGGACAAATTTGTCACCAGGGTGTTCGCTATCAGCTGGAATAAAATAATTATAACGTTAAAAGTTTAAAAATAAAAATATAAAAAAAGATCACCTTTAATCCTTAAATGTGCAAATGTTGTTATGTATCCAATGCCGTTGTCAGCGGCGCAATCATATCTTCCTTCGTCGTCTTTATCGACATTATACAGGAAAAGTGTACCATCAGCACCAATTCGACGTCGACTGCTATCGCTTAGAACCTTTCCATCTTTGATCCAAGCTACAATTGGTGCGGGATCACCTTCGGCATTGCATAAGAATTGCACGTTTGACCCCTCACTTGCTGCCATGTCCTGAGGAATGTGTCGAAATGTTGGCGCAACTACAAAACAAATATTTTAACTGTTAAATTGAATTGATCAAATTTCATATTTGTTATGGAAATTTTTCAAATTTCAATCCCCATTTATTTAAATTTTCAAAAGTTGATTTGAAATTTATGAATAACATAAAGTAATAAGTTCCTTCGAGTTGTGGAATTGTATTTTGTGGTACAATGAAATTGAAATACAAAATTCCTCGGGTTATTAAAGATGATAATATTTGGTAAAACAATTGACTGAGTTGAATATACATTAAATATTGAATTGAATTATATGAGAAATTTGCAATTGATATAAAATGTAACAAATGTTTATATCATTAATAATTGATTTAATAATGCAAGAGCTGTACTGTCCTATGGGGTCCCCAGCTCTTTCTTACTGTTCTTAGCCTTGCAGACAAGAATACTGATCATCCAAAGCAATACAAGAAGCCTTTATAGCTAATGCATTGCTAGAAGTTAATGTTATTGTATTGCTTTTTTCTATTCTTGTCTAATTTCTATTGGTTTATTATTCTGCATAAATCAATAGTATTGTACATATTGTACAATAGCGATTTTAATATAATTTTAATTCATTCATATTTGGAAAAAGAAAAATTGCTTAAGGGGTTTATAAAATGGGCTTAAAATTCCATATAAAATGACTGACAAATGATATTTTGCAAATCTGTTAATCTTATTTGACAGCATTTGAATTGATGCATAGTTTTGTGAATAAATTTTAAAAAAATGTTTAATGCCAAAAGTTTTGGGGAAAAAATATAAATCCGATTAAGATTCATTGTTAAATTTTGTAATAATTAATTTTAAGAAAGTAGAAATAATTAAATATTAAGTTTTACTTTTTTCTCTCACTGTTAATTTGGCTGTCGAAGAGACGAGTCCAACGATATTCTGCGCTTCACATTCGTATAGTCCTTCATCTGATTTTCGCACTTTGCTGATTCTCAAAGTAGTTCCAAAAAAATCAATAATGATTCGTGAATCAACCGAAATAGTTCTGCCTAACGAAGATAAAATAAATCAAATTTGTAAATATAAAATTTTCAAAATTAATTTAAATTTAGATTTTTGAATTTCATTACCGTCTTTTTTCCACGTTAAATGAGGCTGAGGGATACCTTCGGCTTTACAAATAAATTCGACAAATCGTCCTTCACTCACTTTTTGCTCTTGGGGTGTTTCCGTGAATTGTGGCGACTCTTTGGATTAAAATAAATTATTGGTTAGTCGTTTATTAAAATTCTCATAAATAAAACAATACCTTGAACTTTGATTTGTGTAACGGCATTGACTGATCCCAAGTAATTCACAGCTGTACATTTATAACTACCGCCGTCTGCTGATTGGATGTTGAAAATAGTCAAAGTTCCAGTTGTTGATATCTGAAGATTTTTTTTTTAAAATAATTTTTTTTTAAATTTAATCAAATATATTGGTAAACCTCGAATCGTGAATTTATTGAAATAGGTCTATCGTCGTGAGTCCATGAAATTTCTGGTTGTGGGGATCCGGTGACTGAACATTTCAGTTCGACCGATTCACCTTTAATCACTTCTTGGCCTTGTGGATATTCTAGAAATTGCGGTTTTCCTAATACGATAAATTTAAATTATATAATTATATAATAATGAATTTTAAAAAAATTATTTACCAGAATCAAATCTTTGGTTTTTCCTATGCGATTGTTGAAAATGTGAGGGTTGATAATTGTCAGTTTTATAAATTTTATCTACAAAAAAAATAATATAAAATTGCTCTTCAATATTAATTTATATAAAATTTCAAAATAAGAAAATATTTTTTTTGATTTAAATCTAAATACCAAATGACATTCTCATACGAAAATGACATGTGGTGATTAACCATAGTAAGAAATGCAAAATATAAATCCATTAATCGATTAACATTTGATCAATAAACATTTTTTACAAAATTCTATAAAACCACTTTAAAATTATAATTTTTGTAAAATTAATGATTTTAAAATTCACAATGGAAAATAATAAACAAGACAAAAAAACTGGAAAAATTTTTTTCTGCACTTTCCATTCAATCTAATAAAAACCACAAATAAGATCACGACACAAACAAGAAATATCCATTAAGAAACTTTTTTTGTTTAAAGTAATACCTTTAACGTGTCGTTTCGACATTTTCACACTCCTCGATTTCACTTCACCCATTATATTTTTCGCCATACATTCGTAAATGCCTTCATCCAAGTCTTGCGTATTTTCTATCATCAAAGTCGTACCATCACTCAATAGACTATAACGTTTATCTAAATCGTCATCTTCAAAATTGATTTCGTTGCTGTCCCTGAACCAGATGATGTCCGGATGCGGATCTCCGTCCGCTTTACACCTAAAATAAGTCTTTCCACCGAAGTTGATATCGACATCGTCAGGTTCTTCGGTAAACGAAGGTTTCCCTATAATAAAAAAAAATTAAAATCTACATAAATAAAAGGAAATGAAATTTATTTTACGGCAATGGAAATCCGTTTCGGAAATTGTGATTAAAGATTGTCCGTGAAGTGTCTCGGGTTGGTCACAAGTAGCTGCAACTTGGGTCGTGGTTTGTTTGTCTTTAAGCATTCGTTGCAACCATATAACACGGCAATCGCATATCAAAGCATTGGAATCCAAACGTCTGTAAATATATTTAAAAAATAAAAACTTTTTTTAATTTGAAATTTTATTTTTTATAATTTTTTTTTAAATTTTTGGTTGGTGTTGGATATCATTTAATTAAGAAACGTTCGCAATTTAAATAATTACTTCGCTTTGGAATTTTTTCTTTCGCAGCCAAACGACTAAAAGCAAACAAAACTTTTTTTTATCTATTCAAATGATTCTAAATTCAATAGTCACTAATTACAGTACTTTTAACTCAATCGTCAACGATCAAAGTAAAACGAGTGCATTTCTACACGCATTTCACTCAACTGAAATTAAATTACTCCATTAACACTTAAAGTTGCTTTTTGTCAGTTTAAATCCAACTTGATTTTTTAAAAAAATACAAAAATTATTTTAATCAATAAAGTTTTCTCAATTTCACCAATTGCTGTAATTAAAATATATGATAATAAATAAATAATAATTAAATTCTTTCTGTATAATTCAAAACTTTACAATAAAATTAACTCCATTAAATACTTAAACTGGAAGATAATATAAGAACACCATTGGAAAGATGTTAACGAACATTTTCTCAACGGTTAAAAATTACGATTTCGCAATTACGAACTTGAAATGACATTTCGATATCGACATATGTATAGATACGTTAAAGACGGCATACGAATTAAAGCAAATAAAAAAACAGTCAATTTAAATGCAATTTTCGTAAGATATGATCTAAGCGCAAAAATTACGAACGACCACAACACCAAAACGTAATTTATTTAACAACTTACTGATTCCAGTACTCTTTTCAAACCTTTTAAATACTTAGTATTATGTTGTATTTCGTTTTGGTTGGTAAATAAATGTCTAGCAAACAGTCAAATTGGAATTAAGTGTATGAAAGCAAAGTTTTCAACCATTTTGCAATAAAAAAAAAAAAACAAAAGTTTTTCAAAATATTTAAAAAAATAATTTTAAAAATACCAAAAAAGAAATGATCAAGTTGCCAATTGGCTTTAAGTCAAAAAACAATGACAAGAAACTAGAAAATGATAATTTAAAAAGTAAAGACCCAACTCCACATTCAGAAACGTTAACGAGTGGCTTAGGATTAATAAATAACGATGCAGTGGTGCCATCTAATGGTCTTAACCGTCTCTCCGGAGAGCTCATTTCGAAAAATCCTCGATGCCAATAACAATGTTTAATACGGTCATTCCGCACCAACAATGTCACTTAGGGCACATTTATAATTTGCAAACTATTATTAGCAAAAGTAATTTATAGTTGCGAGAAATAAAAAAGTAAACAATTTTCACAAGGCGCATTTCAAAGCTTTGAATTTAATTAAAAGTATTGAGCTGAAAGCAAAATTTTTCTTCTTTGATGTTATGCATAGTTTCGAAAACAAGGATGTTGAGTTCGTTATTCATTTTAAGAAGAAAAGAAAATATTCGGAATTTAAGTCGATAAGTCAACGACCCAAATATGCATTGCGTTGACGTTCGACGGAGATTAACCCCGTCCTCGGTGCAACTAATATTCGCTGGGAGCATGTTCGAGTGATTCCAACCTGGCACGAATTGCACGTGCTCAAATGCGAGCTGGAATTCGATCAAAGTACCTAACGTACACTTCCTATTACAGTTGGTATATTGGAATAGAAAATAGGGAAATATTGTTTATATTATTGATTTGATGTTGCGAATTGCATTGTTAGGTATGTTCAAAGCCAAAAATCCATTTTAATTAAGTAAAATATAAAAATCAATGGGAATGGAAATCACAAAATAATTCACGCAACCCAGTCTACCTAAACTACGTGCTTAAGGGTTGCGTGACTTTATTTACTTATAAAATAAAAAATATAAAGTGACTTTGTGTAGGCAAATTATATGTACTAAATAAGGTAAATATTAAATAATATGACTTCCGAGTCTAAAATGTACTAAAAATAATTCACGCAACCCAGTCTACCTAAACTACATGCTTAAGGGTTGCGTGACTTTATCTATTGCTAAAAATAAGAAATTTTATAGTTTGGACAAATTGTACATCAAATTATGAGTGCAACAAAGTATTCGTTTTGGTTTTTATTGCTATTTCTTAGATTATCTAAATGATTAACCACTTGCTAGTGATTGATTATGTGGGAATGTAATCTAGTTCCACCAAAATGTTTATTGTTTTCTATTGATTGAAGTAAATTAAGGTTACTTAAAGAGTGAGAATTCATGAAATGCAATGTG
>JAQFZU010001833.1:0-11541 GCA_034696185.1 Henia vesuviana | reverse complement strand
TGAATAATTAACAGGAAATTAATATTTTTCATTCTTTTTTTCCGAAAGGAAAATGGTACGATTTCTATAAGGTAAATGATATTTTATGAATTTATATAACTGAAACAACTGCTTAATCAATATTTTAGGGCCTTGAAATCAATTCAACTGGATCTGAAAAATCATTGATAAAATCAACCGATAGAATTAATTTGCATATTCGCGGTGGATACATTATACCGATGCAAACCTCGTGGAACAACACATTCCTAAGTAGACAAAAACCTTTGCATTTGGTTGTAGCTTTGGATCACAATCAAAGAGCGAAAGGATACCTTTACTGGGACGACGGCATAACCAGAAGTAAATATAAAAATAATTTAACATTCGTCAACTGAATTTCTTTTTAAGATGCTTATGAAAATGGAGAATACGTTATAACATCATTCGAAGCAGTTAATGTAAGCGAACATAACTAAATATGAATCAGTAATTTAATTTTCCTCTTTTACAGAATACGTTAAGAGTTTTTGGGAAAAAAGGCGAAGGACGAACGAGATACGATTTTGAGAAAATCGAATTTAGGAGTGTTAATATATTCGGATTGCAATCGCAACCGGATTACGTCACTATCGACGATGGTTTACTCGTCGAGGAGCAGTTAGAGTGGCAAGATAAGGTGATTTACATTTTACATTTACATTTCCCACTTGTCGATAATTCACTCAATTATCTTTTCTTTTAAGATTTTAAAGCTAAAAAATATTAAAATTCCCATTACTCGTGAAGTGGTCATCACTTGGAATTGGAAAGATGCGAATAAGTAAAGTACTCGAAATTTCCTATGCAATTTATTTATTCGTTTATTTTGTTAAATTTCTATATTTCTACAAGTTATACCAACAATTTCACATTCCAAAAATAAGTTCTCCCATGTATGAAAGTATTAAACTATGCTACTTAGTTTGCTTTAATGGTTGACCAGTTTTCTGAGCATATTCTTCCCAACCCCCTTTGTAATGTCGAGTCCTACAAAATAACATAATATTATGTTGTGTGTGTGAAAAACTTCATGCGACAACTGCAACATGCTCTTAGATACAAATTAGTTTAAAATATTCATGCGATGTATTAAAAATTAAGCCTAATCAATGCAAAACTACCGCCACCATTAGAATCGTGCATTTTAGTTTTGAAAATTAATTTAATTTAATTAGTCCATTTTCTTACTTGTTATAGCCCAGTTTTTCAGATAATTCAATCGCTTTTAAACTTCTTCCACCAATCATGCAATGATAAACAACATTTTCATCTTGCATTTTGGGTTTATTTGCACCATAGAGCGCCTTAAATTCCCTGTCAGACATTTCCAAAGCAGATTGCAGTTGACCCACTTGTAGTTACGCAAGAAATAGAAGAAATAAAGGTAATTAATAAGTGAAATTCTCACTTCTTGTAACCGATCCTTCGAGTAAGTTCAACTGCCGCTCTCGATTTAATATCGGCCATTCCATAGAAAACAATATTGGTGTCATATAATTGTGGTTTGTCATGTTTGAAACGTTCGGAAAATGACTCGTCGGGCATTTGAAGCGCTTCTTTTAAACAGCTAACTGTATAATTGTGTTTTAAAAAATATTTACATCAAGTGTAGTATTTAAAATATGTCAAATCGTAAATTTAAAGGTCAATTGATTTGCATCAATTGATATACGATGATATATGATATGCATCATAACTCGTTTAAGTTTGATCGAAGCGATTTCGCAATTATTTTACATAAAAATTGTAATATTTAAAGTACTTACGGGGGATATTGACGGAACCGGGAATTTTTCCGAATTCGATTAACTCTTTCGGTTCTCTCACATCGATGAGTTGAATGTCTCTGCTCTGCATTAGAGCCTGTAGATCTTCGTACGATACGTCGACGTTTCGACCTGTAGCACTACTAAACCATTGTCCTGTAATTGTAATTTAATTAGGTAAAGATCAATTTCTTTGGATTTGTAATTTAAAGTTGGTTACCTTGCCCTATGTGTTTTAAAAAGAGGGGATGAGGTTTTGTCGCGGACATTGTTTGTTTGTATTTGATACCATGGTAATTGGTATTATTATTGTTACTTATTGAAGAAATGCATCGGGTGTGGAATTGTGGTTTTAAACAACGTTGTTTAAATGTTCGCAAACAACATCTCCAAGCCATTGCTCCGTTGCCTAATAGATTAGATTTACTAAATAGAAAACCCGATGCGATGTGTGATGTTATTCAATTCAAGGTTAAACGAAATTTTTTTAATATTTTAATTTTATACTTGGGTAATAATAATGATTTATTTAATTTGGTGAATTTTTTTTTTAATTTAAATGAGATTTTATAATTCTTGATATTTAGTTTTATTCGAGTATAGAGTTTAAAATTCCACCTTTTATAAGTATCCCGAGGTCTTTAAAATTTTAAAATTCGTTTTTTATTTACTGTGATTAGTGAATTAGAATATCCCAAGAAATGATAGGGAAAAAAATCAAAGTAAATTATGGAAATATTAATTTTACCATTTTCTTTCATTTACTAACCTTTCGGACTCGTCGTTTTAATTATAAGAAATATCGCAATTTCCAAGAGTAAATTTTTACGTGTGGCCATTCTACGAGAGGAGAATTTAGAAATGACCTTCTTTAAGTGACATTTCATTAGTTACATAACATAATAAAATCATAAAAAATTATAATAAGAAATTATATAAAGTTAAAAAAATGAGATTAAGATTCCACTCGACCAATAAACATTTATTTCTCAAGCAATCTGACAAAATGTTGAAAAATGAAATTCCTACATCATCATGTCCACAAGCATTTTTTAAATGAATATAAATTATTGTCATTAGTAAAGAGAATTATTATTTACAGAATGGAATTTATTATTAATATTATACTTCGATTTTTATATTCAAATTTCATTTAAACTACATTAGACACGTACATACACAAGACACACTTTTTTTTTGTAAAAATCATTTATAGCAAAAACTAAAATAAAAGAAAATTTCAACGAATTTTAGTTAATACTTCACAAATAAAATTAAAGTAATCAAATTTTGATTCAAAATTAGCTGCTGTTCACATTCCAAGTATTTAGAAAAAAAATTACAAAAGGAAATCTCAAATTACATTTATTTAAGGAAACTCGAGAAAATTCCAAGTTTCTTGCATTTTTCCGCAAAATATAAGTATTCTTAACTATTAATAGTCAATTAAACTCTTATAACATTAATTCAGTAGCCTCTGATTAAAAACTTAGGTATCTTAGCTCAAAAAATTCAAATAAATTAAAAAATAATTTCATCAACTCAAAAATCATCGTTTAAGAACAAAAATCAATTTTAAAATATATATATCTTTATATATAATCAATTTACTTTAATTTAATTAGTGTTGCCTTTAATTAAAGCTTACAAAAAAATACTATATAAAAAAAAATCCAAAATTTAAAAATACCAAATAAATTACGTTTACACTTTGTTGATACGTAAATCACACTCACTTTAAAAAAAGTAAAAAAAAAAAAAAATTAAAAAATAAGCTGCCGAAATGTGGTAGAGTTTGGTAAATGATCAAACTAATAGAAATAAGCAGCATGAATAACAATTAGAAAATGATATTGAAAAGGTAAGCATCACAACCGCTGGAACGATTTGACTAAATACATTTTCTCGCCTTTGGAACTAGTGTAAATAGGAGCGTGTTTGTAATGTTCTACTAAATCATCCAAAGTTATAAACTGCCGCTGCCCAATACAGTAGACACCCTCTTCGACGTGCACTCGAAAATGCTTATTTCTGACGGGCGCTTTCAACGAAACCGAATAATCACCGACCTAAAAAATAAATAAAAATCAGTTAAAAAATTATTTAAACAAAAAAATCCTTTTAAGATGTATAAATCCACATCATTAAAGTCGTAACTAAAAATAATTCAACGTAGGAGACTAATTTTTTCTCCCTTCAAAGTATATTTTTAGCAACTTACATTTGTTTCGCTCTCCCTAATTAGAAAATCTCCATCGACACCAAAATCATTGAGCATTCGATCACACTGACTGCGTGTAATATTGCCAAAATACCACGCTTTTCCTGTTAAATCCACATTCCCTTGTCCACTACCACCAGTAGCACCCAAGCTCATACTCGCTAACTCGTTAGCCAACATTGCGTGAGTCATGGCTCCATCGGTCGAAGCCGGGCCATTCATTTTCTGATGATTCGTGTGCGAATCGTCCGCAACAACCACTTGCACGTAATTCCTCGGCACCAGTCCCTGTTCACCGGCACAATTACGGGCCCGCCACCATTCGGGATCGTTGGCCGGTTTGTCGATTATTTCCAATCTCTCGCCCTTCTGGAAATTCAATTCCTCGTCGTTTTGTGAGGTGAACGAGTACAGCGCCACAACCACTTCCATGCAATTTCGCTCTGGAAGCGAGTCGGCTTGAGTATATGTGTGCAGTTCAGTTACGTCATCGGCTTCTTCTTGCACGTAATTGGAGGGAAACCATCCCACTTTGCCGTTGTATTCGCCTCGCCACCAACCGTCGTTCGATTTTTCCATGACGAGCACTCGAGTGCCTTTGGTTAATGAAATCTCATCGGTTTGTTGAGCTTCGTAGTTATATTTGACGGTTGCTGAAGTGCTGAGCGCGATTTCCGAGCTCTCGGATAAGTTCGGACACGTCGTCATGTTGGTCGGATTAACGTTCACGTCGGTTGTGTCCAATCGGTACGAAGCGGGGGCAGTGGATAACTTTGGATAATCAGTTCGTTTTTTAACTTTTCGTTTGATACTGTCAAATAACGATGGTTTCTCTCGTTTCACGTAATTCGAAGGAACGTAACCGGATTGATTGCGTGTGTTTTGTACTTTCCACCAATGTTTGCTATCATCGATCAATAATAATCTCTCATTTTTCTTCAAGTCTAATTCTTGGCTGCCTTGTGCGTTGTAGTCATATTTTGCTATTACGTACACTTCTTCCCCTATTTTACCTATATTAAAATAAATTTATATAATTAATTATATGCTTTTTATTCTTCTTATGCTCTACAAATGTCTAATACCAACGGAAATTAATGATTAGCTCGTGTGAGTCAACATGTGTGAAATATCAAATTTTATCCGCATTTCAATGACTTCGAGAATTTTTTTTCCAATTTAATATTATTGTGGGTGAGATTAATAGTTAATTAATTGTTAACTGGATGGAAATTTTGCTCTAGATTAATCTTTTTTCCGTTATGATTTTTAAAATTAATGTAGTTTCAAGGTTAATCAATTTTGATGAATAGGAAATTCTGTTTGTTAATGATGAGTCACAGTAATGAGCTTCTGTATTTGGGTATTCGTATTTGATGCATTATAAGTAAGCTGAAGTGAGGCCAATGAGGTAAATATTCAAAGATGGACGCTTATTCATAGTGCATTCACCGCTAGTAACCCTCAGTCCTTCGCGAGCTCGTGTTTTGAGTTGTTAAAACTGGAAATTATAATTTTACCGATCTAGTTTATGCTTACCCGTTTTAAGTGACATTCTAAATTCCTTGATGCTACAATAATTGTTTCGAAAAACTAGCTGTAATTTCCATCGATGATAGCAGAGTAACGTCCCCCTTGAAAAAAGACCTTTAACTGGCACTGGCAGCTCTCTGTTGATTGGTTGGTTTGTATGCAATGACGCAATGAGTAGACGCTAGCGAGTGCTTGATGCAACTCAATAAATTTAAAAATTTATAGAAATTTTATATTTCAGCTGTTTTGGATAAATGAAATTGCAAGTTAGAAACTTTTTTAAATTTTAATATTCTAATTTGATTCTGGATTTTAATTTAGAATCAAATATTACGCCTCACTTTAATTTATTTTTACACTAAAACAGATGCGACACTTGGCGGGAAAAAATTATAAATGTTTACAAAAAGCGGTTAATTTGAATTTTAAAAGTAAAATTAAATTTACATAAAAAATAAGTACTTTAACAATAAAAACAATAATGAAATATAAAAAAGATTTAATTAAAAATTTGTTCAATCACTATGTTGCAGTTCCTTAAAAAATAATGTGACTATAAAACCTGTAAAATACCATATATTAGTCACAGACAAAGAGTGTATTAAATTTAATATTACTAATGCCAGCGAATGCAGCAAAAATTCCAATAACTCCATTCTCGCCAATCAATGGTGATAAATTCTGAGTTATTAATGCTGCTAATAACGAGGAAAAAATCTATTAAATAAAAAAAATAATTAAATACAATGCCAGCACTTAAAACAATATTTAACGAACCGTACTAGCAAATATTAATCCGTAATTAATTCCAGCATGAGTAATCCCAAAAGTTTGAGTTGTGCAAGTGGGAAGAAGACAAAACGTTCCTGAGAAAACAAAAAAAATGAGCCAAATCCAAGTAGCAAACATAAACCTTCCACTAATTGGAGTTAAAACCAATGTAGACATTAAAATACAAAGTCCAGCTGTTAAAGATAACATACAAACCTAACAAAAATAAATATTAAATATTATCTTTATAAAATAATTACATTATATTTGTTACTTTGTAGTTAAATCGATCAATAAGTAATCCCCACACAATTCGGCCACCAGCATTACACAACGCTGCAACTGAACCAACAATAGCTAAAAACTGATCATCTTTAATAAATGATTGTCCGTAACTCTAAAAACAAATAAAACACTTAAAAAATTAAAATAAAATTAAAATTAACAAATACTTTGTACATGGACGATATGTAACTAATAATATGCTGGTTAAAGAAAAAAGTCAACCACAATATATAAAATTGGCGATAACGAAACATTTCTTTTGGCGTTATAGACTGATATAAAACAACGTCATCTTTAGAGGTCATCTCAGTTGATAACTTAGACAATTCAAATTCGTGTTTTATAATCTGAAAAAAAAATATTTTAAATAAAATTTATTTTAAAAATTATCATACTGACTTTTTCGACGCTTCCGTAATTAGAATCAGCACCGATTTCATTATTAAAATCAACAATGGGTTCTATTTCCTTCATTTCTTTCGGACGTATTAATAACGAGCAGCCAATCAACTGCAACGTAGCGTAAATACCACCCAACAATAAGAACAAGTTTGGAACACGGTTAATTATGTATGGATCAGTAAAATACCTATATAAATAACAATTAAATCTAAATACAAGTTAGTATGCTTTTATTTTAAAAATAATCTCACCCATTTGCATTAACTTCGCTGTTGTTTGGATTAAGATAAACAGTCTGGATTAAAGTGAAAACAATTGCTCCCGAACCAAATCCTCCAACAACGATGCCATTAACTAATCCTTTGTTAGCTGGAAACCACTGGATTTAAAAATTCATTATTTAAAATTATTTAAAACAAATTCAAACTTACTTTCATTCCGGTTGACAATGGACTGGTATAAGCTAAGCCAATGCCAACACCGAACACGAAACCGTAAGTTAAAGCAAGTAATGGCATGGAAATTCGAACAGTAAAATACGAAAGTGCAACACCGGCGCTAAAAGAAATACAATTCATTAAGAAATTTACTATACTTCTCTCAGAAAATTTTATTTTTTAAATATTCTATACCTCGCTACAAAACTTCCTATGTACGTAGTAATTCTGGGACCAAAATAATTATCTAGAATTCCACCAATGCTCATAAAAAGTCCTTGTCCGACTATTATTAAAGACAGAATCCACATGGCATCATTTGCAGTTATATTTATTCCATAAGAATGAAAGTACGAGATTATGTAGGGTGATAAGTTTCCTGTTTACAAAAAGAAAAACATTGTAAGGCCTTTGAATTCACAATTTAAAAATATCCTGTTTAATTTTTGGGTAAATGGGAAAAAAAAATCAAAAATACTCACCGAACGTATACAGAGTGCCTAATGTTAAATGTAATAGAAATCCTCCAAATAATGCGCCGATACTTTGCGGTGAAACCATTTTATAATTTGTTTTGTAAAGTTTTTAGTTTCCTTTAAGTAAGGATGTATTTAAAATTCTTACAAAGCTTGTTACTTCGCTGTTGTGATGTAATAATAATAACTTGCAAGGGAAAGCATTTTATGTGAAATATTCGTAAATGTAACGTATCTTGCAATATTATTCCATAAAATTAGTTGAAATAACAGCTGGCATTAACGGTTTCAATTTTAATATGTAATTTAGCAGAGAGTAGTATTACATGACGTCATTAATTTTAAATATTATTATGTGTAATTGTAAATTTTTTTTTAATTTATCCAATTTTCCACTTGATTATTACAACTGATTGATTACAAAAATAATTGTGAAATTTATTTAATTATGTCTTTAATTAAAATTATTTACAAAAAAATTTAATTTTTATTACTTAAATTACAAATTTAAATATCGGGTTCATCCGAATCTTGATTTTTTGTGCTTTGGGTTGTATTTATGTCGAGCAAGACAATAAGCTGCATTTCTATCACAAACACATAAAATCTGTTGACATTTTCTATTTCTTCGATCTAATTGGTTTTCAGAAAATTTTTTCTTAAAAATAAATTAGGTATATATTTTTATGAAACTTACTGCATATAATATTTTTTCTAGCTCGGTTATATGACCATCGGTAACGTGTAATGTACGATCGAATATTGATGAAAGTACTTTTGCAGTCTTTGTGATTATCGTGACTGTGATAACATTCATCATGGGTTTTGCAACACCTTTAAAAACATTAAATTTTTTAAGCAGACGATCAAAAAAGTTTGTAATGTCCAATTAATTCATTAGTATCTTACTTATCGATATTATCAACTGTTTCTCCACTTCCACCAATTCCACACCAATTTCCATAGTTTTCATAATCCATTGGATTCCTACGAGTCAAAATTGCAATCATCCTCCCAAATTCGTAAAGGCTTCTTTTATCTCTTTTTAATGTTATTGAAACTTGATAAATACGAGATATAGTTAATATTGTATTATCAAAAATATATTATTAACTTACTATTTACGTGCATTATTAAAATTCTGAGTAGAAAAATGTAACTCATGCCTTAATTTCATCAAGTTTACTCAAGGCTAAGGTTATATGTAATGCTATGCCAAAAGCATTGGAATTGGCCCATCAGCGTATCGGTTGTCCAAAGCCGGACTTCCACTCGTTAAATGATTTTTGAGAACTCAAACCTTGAATATCACTCACTTTCATTGTTATGGTAATAATGTAATCTATTTATTCCGTGGGCGGGGTTTTAGGAAATATATTGACCGCGCAAATATAAAAAATTTAAATTTCAATGCTCTGTTTTCATCTGTTGACCATATTTACGTTGTGTGTAAGGTCAATTCTTTCAGTTTTTTTTGGGGGATTTTCCACTTTGGATTAGTTTCCAGGATGTCACAGCCTATTTTTCAACAACATGAATTGTTCATCAAACTGAAAGTAGTTGTTCTATGCTGACTAAAGGACATTCCAAAACTTTGTAAATATCCGTTTAATAATGGGCTTGAAATATTGGCAAATATATTATTAAAAAGATTAAAATAGTTATTAATCATTAATTCTGTAATAAAATGTAATCTACAAAAAATTGTCTATTTTGAACAAGAAAAACTGAAAATTACAAATAAATAAAAAAAATTAATTTTCTATTAGACTTAGCATTTACATAATGAAAACGAAAATAATGACAATAAAAAAATTAATTTTTATGGAAAAACCCGAAAATTAAGTATATCAACATGGTTTCGGTTCGTTGGCTGCTCTACTTTCAGTTATTTTGTTTTGAATTTCCCACCGGTTGGGTTAATAGCCCTATTTTGTCAACAGAAGGCGAAAGTATGTCAATTGCAATCAACAGAAACAAATGGATGTTGTTGCTAAAATACAAGGAAATGCTATACTGAAAGGAGAAGTGGCCTTGATTTTTCCATTGCTTTAATACAGCAGGATTTTAATTACAACTTCAATGCTTTAAAAGCAAGGTTAACTTTTGAATAAGAGATGCAGCCATCTTTTGCCAATGGCGCTCGAAATAGTTTCCAAACAGCTGCAGTTATATCAATTCTAATTCTGTTTGGGTTTTCAGGATTTGCATTTACTTTTCTAAGTTTTTATATCTTGTTTTACACAAAGTATTATTATGCAATTCTGCTATACTTTCTTTGGTTGTGGTGGGATAGAAAACAATGTGTGAGAGGAGGAAGGAGGTATATTGATATTCATTTATTCAATATGTATTTCTCTTAAGTTTCTGCTATTTTTTATTTTTTTCCATTCAGGTTTAATTGGATTAGACATTGGAAATTATGGATTTACTTTAGAGATTATTTTCCAATAAGGCTTATAAAAACAACTGATTTGGATCCAAATAAGAATTATTTATGTGGTTATCATCCTCATGGCATGTTTTGTGTAGGTTTTATTACCTCTTTTGCAACTGAAGCTGTTAGTTTTAGCAAAATATTTCCCTTCATCAAGCCTTCAATTATTCTATTATTAGCTCAGTTTTGGTTTCCAATCCACAGGGAATTGGTGTTGGCCTTAGGTGGGGATTTAGTATTGACAAATTTCATTGTTATGTTAATTCAAGGAATGTGATTGCAATTTTGAAATAATTATTTCAGGTGCTTGTACAGTATCGCGCGAAAGTATTGAGTGGTTACTGACTCAAGCAGGGAAAGGAAATATGTTGATAATTGTGGTTGGTGGGTCAGCAGAAATGTTAAATGCACACCCAGGAACTGTGAAACTCAATCTTAAAAGTCGTAAAGGGTTTGTTAGACTTGCTATTAAAAAAGGGTAAGTTGAAGAGTAAACTGTCATACTTGTTCACTTAATAATAAAAAATATTTTGTCTTTAATGTAGAGCATCCCTTGTTCCAATATTTGCCTTTGGTGAAAATGAAGTTTTCGAACAAATTCCAAATCCAAAAGGAAGTTTGCTTAGGAAAATCCAAGATTTTTTCTATGATGATTATCGTATATCAATCCCAATACTAAGTTTTCGAGGATGGATTCCATCACGGCAACCAATAGATGTTATTGGCAAGTAACTTTTTAGATTTTTTATGCTAAAAAATTAAAAATGTATTTTATGACATTGTCTACCAAAAGAAGCATCAAAATACCACAGAAATTGGACAAAATGGTTATAGTCGACAATTTGAATGAGCAATAGCTATTAGCTTGTTTTATCTTCTTTGCTTCTGTTTAGTTGTATTGGTTGTCAACGTTTCTTTTTGTTTGGTCTACGTCGCACTGTGTACAGTCTTATTCTTGCTGTAGTATTCTAATAATTACTAAATTTATTATTAATTTTTCTAGTTGGAAAACCAATTGATGTGACACAAAACCCTCAACCAACAGAGAAAGATGTAGATCAGTATCACAAACTGTATATGGATTCATTAGTGAGGTTATTTAACGAACACAAAAAGAATTATGAAAATTATAAAAATGTCAATATTGAACTGTAAACAGACATCATTGACCTTAGTTCATTTTAAAGTTTGT
>JAQFZU010001832.1:0-11543 GCA_034696185.1 Henia vesuviana | reverse complement strand
ATTAATTAATGTGACCAATAGTCAAGACATTAGATTAATCATGTTATCAAACATACAAGGGTAATAAAAATCTCTGTTAACAAAACACTGTGCTGACTTACACTCTAAAAAATAATAGTGTAATTTTATTCCTTTAGAAGTTGATAAAGCTTGTCCCTATTTATATACCTAATAAAAATATTGATGTTATTTTATTTTAATATAGTATTATGTACTTTTAACTATCTACCTATAAAAGCATATTCTATTATCTTAATCTGCTAGTGATTACTGTTTTCTACCTTCTTTACACCTTTATTTTTTAGTGTGTATATAGCCAACTAATCCCCTTTACACAAAAGAGGGTAAAACACCCAATCTCCACTTTGGAAATTCAGACTTTTCCATTTTCATCCAATCGGATGAAATGGTCAAAGTCGTCCCTCCAAAGGCCATCTAATGGACACTTGTTACAACGAAGACATGTGCTCTCACAATTAGCCTCGAGTTCAACCTAACCCCAATTATAATTGCACATATCTAAACTAGGAGATTTACACATCAAACACCTACAAATAGCCTATTGAGCACCAACCAATCTTTGATTAAAGACTTAATTAATCATCAGGTTATTTATTTACACTTATTACGGCGACTTCCGGTTGGGTAATTCTAAAAGACACTACGAGACTTTTAATCTTTTCACATTTGAAATTCTGAAAAAAGATAAACAACATGTAAAATCTTTTTAAACAAATTTTAATAACTTTAACTTTTCTTAAATTTCTTCTAACAAAAAAATAGAATCACTGAAGGGGTCTGGACAAGAAGACTCTTCCCATGAGCTTGTCCCTTCGGATGAAGTTGATGGGAAATTGTCCGAATGCGCGATATTCTGTGGAGAAGTGGCCATTGAGTTGCCATGTTGGTCCAATATCAGGTAAGTGTTCTTGTAGTTTTGTAGTTGAAAATGTATTAGCAGTAAGTATTCCTTATTAATTTGATATAATAATTTAATTCTGTTTAACTGTAAACCATCAATTAATGGAGTCGATTCAATAATTGCTAACTTTACATGAACTACATTGATCAATGAAGTGGATTCAACAATTGCTAACTTCACATCAACAACAACAATCGACAAAGTGAACAGTCAATTAGAGGGATTTATGTATTTAAATATTGAAATATACATCCTTATATAACTCACGCACAAAATGAAAATATACGTCGATATGTTTATTTCTAATGTTAAAAATAGGGTTACGCATCAGGTGTATGGCGCTTTGGCAATCGATGTATAGTTTCACCGATAAGTGTAATTTGGGTAGGTAAATGTTATCTGCAAGAATACATATAAACCATTGGATTTCTACTTCTGCTGCACAAGCAGCCATGTATTCTGCTTCTGAGAGAGACTTGGAAATACTTTTCTGAGTTAAGCATTTCTAGTGAAGTAGTATTTTATCAATAAAGAGTATGTATCCGGTTATTGATTTTCTATTAGATAATGATGAAGCGTATAATGCATCGACAAATGTCTGTATCTTGGTATTTTCTATTGTGGTCAATTCCACACAATGATATCTTGTGTGGTACAAATAATTTAATAATTTCACAACCAATTTCCAGTTCTCTTTATTTGCAGTATTTGTAAATTGCAGCGTTTGCATAGCGTTCGCAATGTCAAAACGGGTGAGATTAGCTATAAATTGCAGGCTTCCTATTGCTTCTCTGTAGGGGCAATGGAAAAAATAGAGGTTCCTCATATTTTAAGCTCTTCAAATGTATGCCAACAGCGAGTGGTGTATCTACTATCATTTTCTGCCATAAACAAACTGTTTACCTAAGTCACTTACAATGAACATAGATGCACCAAATTTATTGAAAAATCTTTTGACGACAAGCAGGATAGATTCCATATTGGCTGACCTTAATACTGCATTTTCGACCCATGCTGTGGCATAGTTGACAATTACGAGAATGAATCTATTGCAATTAGAAGTCATGGGTTTGGGGCCCACTAAATCAATCCCAATTCTATCAAATCTGCCTTTCTAAGGTGATATAGGAAATAAGAATCCAGTGCATTCACATTGAATTGGTTTACATTTTTGGCACTGATCACAAGTCTTTACTTAATTAGTGATAAAAGATGTCATTTTAGGCTAGTAATATGCCCTCTTCACTCGTTCTAATGTCACTTCGACTCCCCCATGACTCCCCCATGTGGTCATGGGGGAGTCATGACAATGGGTGATTGTTACATTGTTGTAAGCAATGCTTAGATAATGCTAACAGAAATACTATTCTTAAAGCAGTATTGTTGTCATGAATATTGATAAACCAGTCGGATCTGTATGCGGCATATTTTATTAATACACCATAATGTTCAGCGCTTATTTCTGGTGGGTCTAACCCGTCCCCCCCCCTCCCCATTGTGCAAAAGAGCATCAGCAACTTGATTTTTTGAACTTAAGATATACTATAGTGAAGTTTTCTTGTTGTAAAAACATGGCCCACCTGGCAAGTCAACCAGACAGATTTTTAGCTTCCATGAGCCATTTCAGCACCATATGATCAGTCTCTACTGTATAGTGAGAATACATATTTTAACAGCCCAAACAACTGCTAAACATTCTAATTCTGATGCACTGTATCGAGCCTCAGCTCCATGCAGTGTTCTACTGGCATATGCTTCTGGGTGAGGTGTGTTTTCGCCTGGCAGCTGTTGCATAAGGATTGCTCCTAGACGCACTTGCATCAGTGTAAATAATGAAAGGGAAGTCATAATTGGGCAATGGGAGCACGATCTGTTGCAACAGTTGTCGTTTAATGTTCCCAAACGCCTGATTACATTCTTCAGTCCATTCCCATGGGGCATCTTTTCAAATCAATCCAAATAATGGCTCACAGTTTTTATGAAAATCTTGTATTCGAGGAGCATAATAACCAGCCAATCCAATAAATCGTTGTAACATCAACTTAACATTTTTTGGGGTTGGAAATTTCTCTACTGCAATAACCTTGTCTGGATTTGGGCTATAGCCATCGTTCGATAGAATAAAACTAAGATATTCAATTTCATCCAAGCAGACAAAAGATTTGACTGTTAAATCGTGTTTTAACAATTTTGGAAGATATCTTCCAAATTTTTTATATGTTCCTCAAAACTATCACTGAAGACAATGACATCATCTAAGTATGCCATTGCCCACTTGTATTTTGCGTCCCCTAGATCGTTATCCATTATCCTTTGGAATGCAGAGGGTGCATTGCAAAGTCTAAATGGCATTCTGGTGAACTGGAAAGTTCCCTATAGAGTCGAGAAAGCTGTTTTATTTCTATCTGACTCCCTCAGTTTAATCTGATAATAATCCTTAGTGCGGTCAAAAGTTGAGAGAGCCTTTTCCCCCCTAGGCATGCTAATATCATTGTGATTTTGGGCATGTGATACACATCCTTAGTTGTGACATTATTTAATGCGTGGTAGTCGATGCAAAGGCGATAAGTACCTTCTTTTTTCGACACGATAACATGTGGATTATTATACGGCAACTCGCATCATTCTACCCACCCATTATCTTCCAAGGTAGACACAAGATCAGGTAAGATTTCAGCTTTTGCTGGGTTTACAGCGAATAGGTTTTGTATTCATAGATATTTTAGAGTGCTCTGCTGTCGGATGACACCCAGCAATTGTGTTAATAAGATGTTGATGTTTACATAGCAAGCCTTATAGATGTCTAATTTTATCCTTTTTGTATTTACACTTTGAGAGCAAGCCACCTATGATGTCATTAGAGAATTTCTCCTTTTCCTCAGTCATAAATAGCCCATCCCAACGTGTGATAATAGCTTCTGCAAGCTCTTTGGAAGTAGGATGGTGGTCAAAAGGGAATGTTCCAGCTGGAAAATCAATATGAAACCATTCCTACTTAAAGAATGATACCACAATTCCATTTCTTTCCATCCAATCACACCAATAAGTATGATGAAGGGAAAGGCATTAAGTGAAACATTACCACCTCCTTACCTGTTAACCAATGAAGGAGTAGCTTAACCATTTCAACTGACTTGAGAACTCTGACCCCAGGTGAAACAGTTAATGGATGATCTCGTTTTTTTCATCAGATGAAGAAAACCATGTTTTTTAAGAAATGAGGCACTGATAAAAGGTTTTGTTGCACCAGATTCCATCAAACCTTTTATTGTTTTGCCATTTATTTGGAGCATAACAAACGGCATTGGTTGCGATCTCGTGCGACTCAGAACTGATACGTAGTTTGTCACTAAGTCTTGCTGAAAATTACAGAACGACTGTACTCCCCCCATTGGAGTGGGTGAGATACAGCGTTCGATTCTCATTCGGCAGAAGAAGGTGCAAGTAATGACTCATCACTTACACTTCCTGAGATTCCTGCTCCTGAACTGACTCGTTTTTTGAATCATCGAAAATGATGACCACTTCAGATTTTTCTGGGTAACGAAGAAGAGTTGCCTCTTGCAATCTTTTAATAGTTTCCTTAACGGCATCGCGCTTTATATTGTACATTGCTGCTACCACGGGGATCGTCGATCGAGATATGGGAGTCATCTTAATCGAAGGTTTCTTGCATTATTCACGGACTATTGCTGATGTATCCCAGTATTCTGAGACATGTAAAAATTCCTCCCTCGTGGTCGACATTCCGTAAATTTTCTGGCAGTGTGCAACACTTGGTTTCAACGCTTCGATCGTAATATTTAATTTATTGCAACCTGTGGGTGGATTTTTCATTTGATTACACACTTCATCCAGGGTAATTAGACCATGTTTTGCCGACTTGTTGTCTCCCTGTCGGATTTGACGTAACTATTGGTAAAGCATGTCTTCTGTCAGTGCCCATCAATCATGAAATGCCTTGGAAAATTCATCTCACATTTCATGTCGAGTAAGCCAACCTGTCGCATTGCCCTTGAATAATGTTGCCAAACCACTTTTGGCTAGGGCATCCTTGTCCCAACCTTGATCATCGAATGTTTTAGTTATATCATCCAAAAATCTAGCAACTTTTATTGATGATTTGTTAAACAGAGCTAATTTTAATGCTGCCACCTTTTCACCCCAAGCGGGTAATTGAGCCATGCAACCTGCATTGCCAAATGAGCTTACATTGTGAAGGGCAAGGTTAAGCGAGTGCCTATCTTGCCTGGCTTTGTCTTTCAATTCCGACAATGCTCGTTTTAATTCGTTGACCTGTATGTGTAAATCTTGATTCTTGGTTAACCAAAAATTAAGTTTTGTCGCTAATTTCACGTCAGCTTTCGGTTGAGTCATGTCATTCCCAGTAAGTTGTAGGACAATCTTGATGATGCGAGAATCGCATTAGTCGTCTCGTCCTCTGACTTTTCATCTTCGTCAGCATCAATGTGAACTTTTTCGTTGACATGCTCGTCAGCGCATTTTTTACCTCACTACTCCCGTATTTGCTCGATGGCCTTAAGGCAAGGATCCGACCACAACTTCGTCACGCAAAAACATTTTGCACTAGACGATGGTCCCCACTCTTGGAGATCCGTTAGGGATAAGGTAGATCACCATCAGTCAAGCACAGGAAAGAAGAGTGCAAAAACAATCATGTCTGTTAGCCCAAAGCCATCTAAAACAGTCACTTTTGCCTTTGACCATCCTCGATTGCCCCAGCATAGCCACGTAAGAGCCCTTACAAGGCAAAAATTGAAAATGATAGATAAAGTGTTTTCAGTAAGAATGGGAAAGAAAAAATGAGAACGAATTAACTGTAGACACTAAAAGGATTTTGGGAAAAAGAATGAAACATAGATAAAGTTTTGAGGGCAGGATTGTTGATAACCACGGCCTATCCCTACGGTTCCTTGCAAGAACCAGCTTAGTTAAAGATAGCCATTCCCATGGCCTCAGGGTCGGGGTTGCCACATTTTACGCAATCCCCGTACACCTTCAACCAGCGGGCATACCTATGGCCTCCGTTAGACCCTAAGTTGCCCATCCACGCAAACTCACTCACTACAATAACTAAATGGCAAATCAACGGCCATCGACCATCACCACTCAGTTACCACGATGTGCAAACCGGTAAAAGGTCATCCATGACCACCTCGCTAACATCCATAGTCTGTGGTGCTGGAACCGAGTTAACTCCATAATCTCGGTTATCACAGATTGCACGCGTTTTAACGTACGTCCCGTAATTAAGTCAAAATACTGTAGGCAAACCTCTCATAAAGCTTGTAGCTGTGTGAGCCTGGTAGAGAGTACTGTACACACTGCCTGGAACTATTCCCATCCAACAACCAGGCAACAGTTCAAGCCGTGTTTCACTCATAACTACGGGTTATGTCAATGCCCTACACCAATTGTTAGGTCCACATAGGTTGTCCGCTTATGCTTCGTCAGGGCCATATTCCCCAGCCAGTTACCCGACAAGGAGATATTCCCTCTACCCACTACATAAGCCCACTGCATAAGCCAAAAAAAATTTTTGCATGCGGTCCTGAGTTTAAATTTCGGCCAGGCCCCCAATTGTAACCATCCGTTCCGCCGCTGCTTAGATACGGAATCCAGGCAGCGGTATCGCGGATGAGGCACGTAAATAACTTGAGATGAAAGCGAGACTTATAGGTTGCCGAGCCTTTATTATCGGCCGCAACCCACAATCACCGCCACGCTCCCAATGCTTCCCATGGTTCGCCAGCCTCGTACTGATACCAATACTAAGCCATATTATCTGTAACACAGTAAATGTCTATGTGGGGTAGCTGTTTGTGCTTCTTAGCCCCCGCACAATGTTCCTCACGACCACCGCATGGCCATCTGAGCAACTCCGCTCATCTCTGTCACCAAGACGAAATATTTTCCCTGGCCGATCGCTCGGATGGGGTATTAACAACTGTCTCTCTAATCGGAGTTGTGCCACCTCAGGTGGTGCAGTGGACATGCCCCGCAGTCACCTGACCAGGATCCATGCTGCCCTCTAGTGACTAACCCACAAGGGTTCTGGTTATAGTTTAAATTCTTTAGGGCAAACAATGATTTTGGGTGGCCAAAAGTGGGTATTTTGGGTAGAGGAGTGTGAGGATTTATGTTTGGTCCTTTTTCAGTCCATTCCTCTTCCTGAAAAGTCGATATGTCACCATTTGTTTCTTATAATCATTGTCGTAAAATCCTAGTCCTACTATTGCCTCATTGAATTCTATATGTATAGTTTCGTAGATCATGTTTCTCTTGGGGTCTTATATTCTATACCTCCGTGTTCCTAATGCATAGCCCAATAGTACTCCCTTTTGGGCTCTGGCTTTAAATTTATTTTTTTTATTTTTAGGTATATGGTAATAGGCTAATAAGCCAAAATGCTTGAAATAGCTCACCACTGGTTTCTGGCCTGTCCAGCAATAGTAGGGTGAATCTCCATCTAGTGCTGAATGTGGTATCCTGTTCTTCATATATACCGTTGTATATAGCGCTTCTACCAAGAATTGCGCCGGAAGGTTCGAATGCATAAGCAAGGTCTGTCTACCATTCAAAATGTCCCTATGTGTCCTTTCCACTAGTCCATTTAATTGCGGCGTATACGTTGAGGTCTTTCTGTGAAGTATTGCTTCTGCATCAAATAAAGTCTTAAATTTTTCGTTGACAAATTCTGAGCCCTTGTCAGTGTGGACTTGTATGATATTAGAATTAAACTAACATTCCAGTAATTCTTTCAATTGTACAAAAACATTGTACGTTTCTGCTTTGTCCATCATTGGTACCACAATACGGTATCGGCTGTATTCGTCCAAGACAGTCAAAAAATATCTTATGCCATGTGTGGATGGTATGGGTGCAGGTCCCCATAAATCCATGTATACTAATTCCAAAGGATGGGATGATACTACTTTATCTGTCAATCTACTGGATGATGCTTTTGTACTTTTTGCAAGTTCACAGGAGTTACAAGGACCTAAGTGTCTTTTTAAATAAACCTTTGTTTTAGTTGCATTGGTATCAAATAATGCTCTTAGGGTTGTTTCTGAAAGATCCCCCATTCATCTGTGCCATAGATGTATTGAATTGCGATTATATAAGTTTGTATTGTGTTTCATTTCTTCTATATTTTCTTCTTTTATGTCTGTTTTATGTGTATTGAATTTAAATGTTTTGGTATTTTAGTTGTATTCTCATTGTTATTTTTCGTTTCTAATATTCTGTTTGGAATATTCCTGTGTTTATTCTGCGTAGTATTTATCGGATCCAGCATAAATAATCTATCTCTTTGAGTTAAAGGTATTGTATGTCCCTGATTAGTTATCATAAGCGTCCTATGAGTTGATAAATGTAGGCTATATCCAGTTTGCAATTATGTGTGTGCAGGTATTAAATTTCTGCATAAACATCGGACATTTTATACTTCTGTAATGTTTATCTTTTGCACCTTATTTTGTGTCATAAAGTAATAGGGTAATTGTGCCTTTACCCACCGCATCTATTGTTCAGTCATCCTGTCTGACTCTAATCGGTTCTACATCCTTACATTCTGTGAATATCTCTTTGGTGTTCACAAAATTATGGGTCGCACCACTGTCCAACAACCAATCATTTTCCATGGGTCAAAGTATGGAGACCAATAACAAAACAACTAAAGTGTTCGGAATAGTCTGGTGTCGTCTTGTTATTTCTGTTTTTATTAAAGTTTCAATTTCTTAAAAAATCCCTTCTACTCCCCCTAACCGTCTCTGTTATCTCTTCGCATTTGTTGATTATAATCTGCATTTTTATTTTCAGGTGGTAACTGTACATGACAATCTTGGCACATATGTCCTGGTTTGCCGCATCTGTAACACATAAATGGTGTGGGGTTACGTGCGGGTCGTCCTGTGGATGATTTTCTCCTTTGTTGCCTCGTATACAATGTTTGTGAAATCATTGGAATTGTTTTTGTTGCTTCTGTGAGGGATTGTCTGTTGTCCGATTAATAGGCAATCCCTAACCTTCTGAAAATTGAATTTCTTTGTGTTTTTTTGGTACAGGTTTTGTACTAGTGAATCGTACAAAGAGTCGAGTTCTATGGTTGAGTATCGCAACTATTTTGTCTGAAATGGGTTCATTTAATCTATTTAACTCTGCCACTAATTGTGAAATTCTGACCAAGTAAAACCCCATTGATTCCGAGCTTGTTTTTTGTATTTTAAATAATTTTCTATATAGGGAGGCAATCCTTATTAGCATGCTTGGTTGATATTCTTTTGACAAATCATCGCATGCTTTCCTTGGGTCATCCAAACCTCTAATGAGCAGTTGCAAATTGCGAGAAACAGATAAATAAATTGTGACCACTCTTCCCTTCTTTATTTCATAATCCAATATTTCCTTCTGTGTGGCTATAGTTGGGATGGTGGTGACATTGTATCCTTTATAGATCCATGTAAGCCTCTTTGTCGTAGTAGCATTGCGCAGTTGTCTCTCCATGCTTCATAATTATTTCTGTCCAACTTATCAAATAACGTGGCACACTCTTTTTGATACTGTGTAGATTCCATCTCAAAATGGGCAGTATGAATTTCGACAGCGTCAAATTATTTGTGCATAAAGTAGTGAGTAAGTATTAATGACTTGGTAATAACAAAAAAAAATTTTTCTTTGTTGCTTACCAGCTTAAATGCTATTATGTCTGTAGCACTATCCAATTGTCTATTTTCTTCCTGGGCTTCTGTATGCACATCCCAAAATGATGCCAATTTGTAACTCACAATTTACTACTTGCACAGTTTGCAAACTATTCAATAGTCCAGTGTCCCCCCCTCCTGTTGTGTCACAAATTACAAGTCAGTATCCTACTAATTCCAGGCAACTTCAATGGTGAACCATCTTGTGCTACCATTTGTGGAGAAGTGGCCATTGAGTTGCCATGTTGGTCCAATTACCCCAAGATAAATAGAAGATTCTCAGACGTGAAAATGAATTCAGTGCGTACCTGACCTTGGATAGCGACCGATGATGACATCTCATTATAGCAGTTTGAATGGGGGCCGGCACTGTGATGAAAAATGGCAGTGATCCAGTGCATGGGTTGTGCGTCCATATGTCACGTGTCCCCTGTGCATCGATGTATTTATTTTGATGTGATTTTGTCAATCTAAAGGCGAATCCTTTATCAACACGGGTAGTGAAAGGCGACTACTGCCCTGGACAACGAGAGGTGCAATCTCTTGGTGCTAATAACTGTTAATTCCCGGGATTGTGAGGCTGCTACTTTTGTATTTTCAGTTAGTTGAATATATTACATGCAATTGCATAATAATATTTCGAGCCAGAAACGGAAGGAATTCCTCCCGTTCGAAATGACCAGTTTCGCGACAAACCTGAAGTTGGTTCGATGTGCCCTGTAAACCAAGCAAGTGATATCTCAAGATTAAGGAAAATGTGATTGCATTATCTGATGTCTCTTGAATCACCCAGATTCCAAATAATGTATTTTGTGTTCGAACCTGTGTTCCAGTGTGACCCCGATGTGTAACTTCTTGTGTAGATAAGTAGTTTTTGCAATTCAGCCTTTTGTTAATGCTAACAACGCATAACTTAATTTTGCACTCTTTTTATGTCTCTAGTTTTAGTTTGCTTAAGTTAGCTAGCTTACTTGTTAGTGTTTGCGTTAGTAAATGAAGTTTTGCACAACTCCCTATCCTGTCAGTTCTCTATTTTTAGTGATGATGATAAGAACCTGTCTTTTGTATAAATATTAATTGTTAATGTATCAGAAACAAGCTTTACTATTGATTGTAAATAATTAGTTATTGTTTAATTGGTTTTAACAAATCCTGTCTTTGATTTAAGAAAAGAGCAAAGTCAGATAATGTCTCTCAATGGTTTTTACCAGGTTTGAGTAAATATACGGACTTGGATAAAATCACCATCACAACTCAATGGCAACTTCTACACTTGTTCGATACACATGACGGGTGGGAGCGTGCAGACCGTTCGTGGTATCGGGCTCGAGCATGCTCCGTGAAAAAAAAATCAAAAAGCAAAGTGCGCGCACTTTCGGTCTTCGGCAAATAGGGTAAATGCTAGATGGAAACGCGCATACCATTCGTGACATAGAACATGCCGACTTTTTTAATGGGTTCGGGTTAGGCTTCACCCAATGACGCGTTTCGCACCTTGATGCGTTTGAGGTCTCGCGATAACCTTTGAGGAGGTTATCAATGACGCTCGATCAATCGATGACATCATCGAACGCTCGGTGACGTCATAGCACGTTGTCATTGGTTGGGGGAGTTGACCAACCGGATGATGTGATTTCGGCGCTCGGCGACGTCATATTGCAACTTCAATGTGGGTGGACTTGACGTTTTTATAGATGTGACGTTTTCAAAATGGTGAGCAGATGCGACGCTTTTTTAAAATGGCAAGCTTGGTGATTAGCGGAAAGAAGATGGCGTGCCTCAATTGGAAGGTGCCATAATGGTTCGGGGGGAGCAGGGGGCGTGGCTTCCAGTTTATGACGTCGCTTCAGGAAGGTGAGGCAAAACAATTGATCTGAATCCCCCCTATATACACTACT
>JAQFZU010001831.1:0-11552 GCA_034696185.1 Henia vesuviana | reverse complement strand
GTTTCCACGGCTCAACAGTATTGATAGAGAATTGCTCCTTCCATGCAGTATCGCTCGGGTCTTTTACTGGTATCCTAAAGTTCGGGGTCCTACTCTGCGTGAGCGTGGGTGGCTGCTGCACACAGTCTGATGCCGGTGCTTTCGTTCGTGTCTAGGGAATTCTTCTTTGTCGTTCACCAAAGGCAGTTCAGCACAAACTCCATAATCTCTGGCTCCTATCACTATTAGCAAAGAAATAATTACAAAAAAAACAATTGATAAATTCAACAGGAGCGAAGTGCCGGGTTTTTACTAGTAATCAATAAAAAAAACTTTTTGTGTGTTTGCAGAACATGGCAAGTTCAGCAGGATTCCACTCGTTTTGCAAATATTTTTTTGGTTTTAAATTAGAAATGTAAAAAGTAAAATATTTTATTTGATTTGCCATTATGAGAATAAGGAAGCTTGTGTTCTGTCTGGCACTGAAAAAAGTAATAATAACATGGACCGTTTTTTGAAAAGTTCAATTAATTATTTTTAATATGAATTCTGTTTACATGCATTATATACAGGGTGTCCCAAAAGTTTGATCTTTTCAATATATCTTTAAAATGGCCAATGATGATGGTTTTAATAAGCTTGAATAGGAAAGTGGGCATTGGCAAACTAATGGAAACCTTAGATTTGACCCTTATGGTTATCTTCAAAGTAATTCCTTTTCTATCTTTTAAAACAATAGAGATAGAAAAAAACGTTTAATTAGGAAGTTGTAGAGCACCTTTCGTTTAGTTAGAATACATAAATTTTTTTCCTATAAAAATCTAAAGAAAATCAAATGTAAAAACAGTAACATTACAACCAGTCTATCTGATTTTCCATTCTTTTAGGTGAAATAAAATTGATATTTCTTAAATCTATAAAACTAATAATTGAGACTTACGTTAGTTATAAAACTTGAAAAGTGATAATTTTCACAAAATCAACAAAATTTTGTATTAGATGTAATAAGAATCAAAGTCCACATGGCAAATTATACTGTTTTTACATTTGATTTTTTTTGGATTTTTTATAAAAAAATTTTTTTTAATTTTATATATTCTGACTAAAAAAAGGTGATCTACATCTTTGTAACTGAAAGTTTTGCTGTATTTGTATTGGCTTAAAAAATAAAAAACAAATGACCTTGAAGATAACCATTAAGGTCAAATCCAGGGTTTTCATTGGATTGCCAATGCCCACTTTCTTATTCATGCCCATTAAAACCATCATTATTGGTTTAGCCATTTTAAAGATATATTAAAAAAATCAAACTTTTGGACATAATGTATATATATGCATTGTATATAATGTGAAGATACAGCTTTATATCTAAGACCTAAAAAGTATCTGAAAAATAGGTTTTTTCTTTTGAGAATAAACTTTTGCAAATCAGTTATATGAATCAATAAATGAATATTAGAGACTTATGGCCACTTTGCTAGCAGCAATATTTAATAAATAGTATTATAGGTTATTAATATGTTTTGGGTTTAGAATAACATTTTAATTGGTAAGAAACCCTTATCCCTAATTCTGTCTCTATTCCTAGCCCTCTCTCTAACTCTAACCCTGTTGCTTACCATATTTTTAACCCTAACTTCTTGTCTAATCTTAACCCTATCTTTATTTTTAACTCTTATACTAATCTTGTTTTTTTTCTTTGTCTAACTTTTCTAATCCTAATCTTATTTTTATTTTTAACTCTTATACTAATCTTGTCCTTTTTCTTTGTCTAACTTCTCTAATCCTAATCTTATTTTTATTTTTAACTCTTATCCTAATCTTGTCTTTTTTCCTATCTCTAACCCTATCTTTAATCCTAATTCTGTTCCTATCCTAATCCTAGTCCTAACCCTAATTCTGTTCCTATCCTAATCCTAGTCCTAACCCTAATTCTATCCTTAACCCTAATTTTGTTCCTAACCTAATCCTAGTCCTAACTCTAACCCTATTTCTAGCCCTTTTCCTTACTTTATCCTTAACCCTGTTCCTAACCTTAGAGCTATTTCTAATCCTTACCTTAACTTTAACACTATCTAATCCTTATCTTAACTTTCTTTCTAATCCTAACCTTATTTATAATCCTTATCTTATCCTTAAACCTAATCTCAGTCCTGTCCTTATTCCTAACCCTATCTCTATCACAAACTTTTGCCCTAACCTTATTTCTAACCTTAATGCTATTCTTATTCTTAATTTAACCTAAACTTAACCCTACGTGTGGACCTTATCCTAACCTTAGTCCTAAACCAAATGGAACAAAAATGCATTTAAAATATATTTGTGCCAATTCTTGTATATTTTAAATGTATTTAAAATGCATTTTGCTATAGCAAATGTAATCTGCAAATGTAATCTGCAACAAAGCAAATTTCTTATTAATTCTTCAGTTGTAAATTTTTGCCTGCATTCAGATTGTTAGCCATTATTAATATTATTAGTTTGTGATGACGTTTTCCCTTGTCCCAATTGGGGTAGAGGTCTATGGCCGCTTTGCTGGCCAAATAACTGTTTGTCGCAAACAAATCATGGCGATGACCACCACCACCATCCTCTTATCAATATTATAAGAAATGAATCGTGAAAGACAAATTAAGAAAATACATTAAATATTGTGGTGATCCGCCCTTGCACGAGTTCGATTTGACTCGTGAGAATATTGTGTCCTCAATATTCCATTTGTTTACAACCCCTTTGTCGTGATTGCACCGACGCGCGAACACCCCGTTTGACCATACAGGATGCTCCGCCTCGAGCATGATCCAGTTCCTTTTGTGAATGGACACCGGCCATCCAACACCCCATAGTATAGACATTGGCGCAAGCTAAAGATCAAAGGACATCAATTCTGACGAGAAACCGCCTGTCTCGCTCCCATCTGCCGCCAGGGTCGAGGCGACGAGGCAGGGCACTGAGGAGAAAGAGAACACAGTTATACAAACCCTCCAACAAGCAACAACTTCAGGATCTCAAGAGCCCCACCGTCAAGCCTAAGCCCAACCCATAGCTAGGATTGATAGGAGCTAGAGACAGCGAAGTTTGCGTCGTAACGCATTGATTGGGATCATGACCAAAACACAAATTCACTAGACACGACAGAAGCCAACGGCATTGGTCTGTACACAGCAGCCACCTGCGCTCACGGACAGGACGACCCCGGAACTTCCAGACACTGATAGGAAGACTGAGCGATACCGCTTGGGAAAAGTAACCTTTATCCCCCACTGTTGAGCTGCGGAAACGCAGAGCTCCCTTGATCGATACTGTTTTCCTTACCCCAACCTAGACTCGCATCTCTCGCAGTCTAGTGCTGTATTTTGTAAAGTAATCTAGAAATCTAGAAATCATATTTGCTGTTGAGGCTATCCTTATATATTGAGTATACTGATTATGTTATTGGATTTATAAAACACAGATTCAATAACAATTTAATAAAAGAAATCTAATTAATAAAGTTTTTTTTAAAATAAATCAGACACATGTTATTGAATTTTAGTTTTTATAACTTAATAAACATGGTTGGACTTTCAACTGGGCAGCACAGAATTTTGTCGACAGAACTCTGTAGACAGGAATTTTGTCGACAGAACTCTGTAGACAGGAATTCTGTCGACAGAACTTTGTAGACAGGAATTTTGTCGACAGAACTCTGTAGACAGGAATTTTGTCAACAAGAATCTTGTCGACAGGAATTGCGTCAACAGGAATTCTGTCGACAGGAAATTGATTGATGGAATTTTGTCGACAGGAAATTGATTGTTGGAATTTCATCGACAGATTATTTGAGAAATTAGTCGACAATAATTCAGTCGAGAAGAATTTCATCGATAGATTATTTGAGAAATTAGTCGACAATAATTCAGTCGAGAAGAATTTTATTGACAGGAATTCCATCGACAGGAATTTCGTCGACTAATTCTGTTAACAGGAATTCTGTCGAGGAATTAGTCAACAATAATTCAGTCAAGAAGAATTTCATCGACAGATTATTTGAGAAATTAGTCGACAATAATTCAGTCGAGAAGAATTTTATTGACAGTTTATTTGAGAAATTAGTCGACAATAATTCAGTCGAGAAGAATTTCATCGACAGGAATTTTGTCGACAGGAATTCCATCGACAGGAATTTTGTCAACAGAAATTCGAGCAAACTTTAGCAGAAATATCAGATATGGCAAAGCTAAGGATAGTGACACTAGCTTTTAAAATTCTATGGATCTTGATAATCTTTATGTCTATAAATTTTAATTCTAAGTCCTAGAGTTGTTTAAATAGTTTAATTTATCTATATTATACTAGCTAATTAGCCTGGCTTCGCTCGGGATTGGAAAACATATGTAATAGGAATTAAAAAATCTAAATATGTGAAAGTTCCCAGGTTAAAATACCCGTATTTCCGTATTCCCGTATTCCCGTATTCCCGTATTAGGGTGTGGCCATCTGGTGGCCATAAACCTAATTTGCACATTTTATTTTATTTCAACAATAAAAACCTGACCTAATTTATCCAAAATTGGATTTTATTTATGTTTGGAACAAATTGAACAAATTTCGAAATTTTTTTTTACAGTTGACCTAGGTTTTGTATTAGTAGTGTCCTTGCCAAATTTGGTGAAATTTGGATGTAAATTGCGGCTGTGTATAGGAGGACACACACACACACACACACAAACTTTCAGAAATATATATATAGATTGCTCTGGATTAACAATAACCTGACACAAATAACATTATTCTCGATGTTTAATTATATATTTTAAATACTATTATTGCCAACACCTGTCGACAAAATTCCTTATAATTAATAAGAAATTTTGTCGATGAAATTCCTGTCGATGGAATTCTGTCAATGAAATTCCTGTCGTAAAAATTCTTGTCAACAATTTTCTTATTACTTTAATGTGGATTTTTGTCGAAGAAATTACTGTCGACAAGGTTCCTGTTAATGGAATTCTGTCGATGAATTTCTTGTTGTCAAAATTCTTGTTGATGAATTTCTTGTCAAAATTCTTGTTGATGAATTTCTTGTCAAAATTCCTGTCGAAGAGTTTCCTATTACTTAATGTGGATCCTTGTCAACAGGATTCCTGTCGACGAAATTCCTGTCGACAAATTTCACATTTTGGTCAACAAAATTCTGTCCATTAAATTCAGTAGACAAAACATCTGTCCACAGGATTCCTGTCGACTAAATTCAGTGCTTTTTTTATCTGCTTGGTTTTGAAGTGTTTTTGTTTTAGTACAGTTTGGAATTTTTTGTTGTTTTAACTGTGAAAAATGATTAGTTCTTTTTTTAGAAGTTTAAGTTTATTATTACCTTTTTCAATAGGGGGTTGTTTAAATAACATGGGTGCAGGCAGAGGATAGGTAAAACAACCATCACTCTAAAAACAGAGGCAACTTAAAACATAACAATACATAAGCCAACCAAATATTTTGTTTCAGTTATCCAATTACATTGTTATTTTTATTTAATTGAACAATCATAGAAAGATTCAACAGAATAAAAATAACAATATTTGTTGTGCCTCAGGGTTGAATACTAATTACTTAGAGAAATACGATAGAAAGCCACGCGATGAAATCAAAGACAATAAATATACAGCAAAATAACACTGAATATATTTGATAAGAATAAATATTCTAAAGACTTGTGACCATCCAATTCGCCGCCGCTTGGATACGGATTCCAGGCAGGATTATTGCAGATGGGGCACGTGAATTAATTGAGACGAACGCGAGATTTATAGGTTGCTGAGTCTTTATTATCACCCGGTGAGATTTCCTGGTGGAAAAGAAGTTTTACTATTATCTGCCATTGTCTAAGTTTGCTACTATTAATTTGTCTTTAAATGGGAATTGATTAAATCAATATTCCGGACAGGGCCCCCAAGTGTTGCGCCTCGGGGTTGAATATTAATTACTTTGAGAAATACGATAGAAAGCCACGCGATAAAATCAAGTGGTTGAAGGTAGCGAGAATAAAGACAATAAATGAACGGCAAATTAACACTCTGGATTTATTTGATAAAAATAAGTATTTGAAAAAATAATAGCCGGCGGTAGGCCTTACAAAATATACGATAATAATTACGAATGATGGGCTACAGGCTTGATGACGGCACGCGTCAGTGCTGGTGGCACAGGCTGATCTGACGATTTCGGCTAATGTCTAGGGGTTGTATTTCGTCCTAGGAATATCTGCAAAGGATGTAACGGATTGCTTTTACCTCGGGTCACTCCACTGAGCATAGAGCACACTGCTGGATTGACTAGATGAGGTCTTGAAGACTATTGTTGGTTGCTGTTGCAGGTAAAGTGGAGAATTGAATGTCTTGAACTTCCTGTCACAGGAGCCTTTAAGCCTTCAGGTCTCTGGTGGTTGAGGCAGGGTAATCCGTTTGACCAAATTCTTCTATCGGATGGGGATAAGGTTGCGACCTATGCCACGACCTTTTGAGGTCAAACTGCTTACAACGCAATGGGTTGTAATCTCTAGTGGAATGCATAAAGGGGAAAGTTCATACACTAGGTCATGACTAAAAACCTATTTTAGCTTTAATTATTTTAGTGATAAAGTGATAGGTGAATTATTTCCACTTGGGATCACGACATATTGTTAGCGGTAGTTATGGCCATTGCCGATACATGGCGTTGTGAGGCAAAATTATACAATGTGCACAAGATTCAACAAGAGTCAACAGTCAAAGCAGAAGCAAATGGCAATTGACAGTAAAGCTGTGCGATGCTAAAAGCATTGATTATCGATGTTTAGCCTTGATGTTTGTAAAACATTCAATGATTTTTTTAAAAACATCGAATAGGTATGTTTTCGAAAATGTTTTCCAATGTGTTAAAAAGTGTGCTGTGACTAATAATAAATAAGAACTTTTGTGACTGGTTGCTCTCACACTCCTTGGGCACGGTCTACAGACCGCATTGTTACTGCCGGTCACGTGAAATGAATGAAACAGATGCACGATTTCAGGATTGACGGACCTTTATTAATTGATGCCACTCACTGTCTTACTGCCACTTTAACGACATGTACTCAGTTTGCTGGCCCAAGCTGTAGCCGAAACCACCAGCACAAAGCCATATTATCTCACAAACTAGTGGTTACGTGGAGTAGCTGTATATGCTACTCAGCCTCCTTGTACCTGACTCCACAACTAACACGTTTCTACCTTGCATGTAACCCCTTGCATGTTTTACACTCAAGAGAAGACAATCTGCCTCCGACCTCTGCCCAAGACAGATTAATTCATGTCACTGCTGGTCACAGACTGACCCAGATTAGGAGGTTGTGCCAACCCAGGTGGGTGTGAAGATTGTGCCCCATGGATTACTGGGACTCATAACATAATGACAACTGGTCACATTTTTTAAAACTTATTTAATCATTTATTTCGATTCTAAAAATTTTTTGTAGATTTTTTGAGATTAAACTTCATTGCTTTTTTCTTGCATTTTTTTTACAAATGTTGGATGAAGTTTGTTGTGTATTTGGATGGTTTTAAACAAAGTTTAGGCTACTGACAGAATAAAATATATACAATATTGTTTGAATAAGTAATTTTTTTGCAATGACCATATAAATATCTTTAAATTTAAATTTATAGCATTACCTATTTAAAAAAAACTTTTTAAAACTTTAAAATTGAGCTTATGGATCTATATATGTTTGTGTTGTAATGTTCTGAGGAAAGCATAATGACGGCACTGTGATTTGGACTGAGTGTGTTTAATATTAACAAATAACATTTATATATACATATTTACAATGACATGATAAATTTGAATATGAAATAAGATTAAGTATACACATACTAATTACAATAAAATACACTAGCGCCCTCAAGCATATAAAATAGAAAACATAATTTGATTATTAAAATACAACAGTTTGGTCACATGATTATTTCTCTTTTTTTTTCTCTTTTTTTCATTAGATTGCCATCAATGACAGTGAAGAAAAAACCATTTTGCATCACTACATTTTCGGCAGAAAAAATAAGAAAAATTTATTTGCGAACTCAATTTACTACCAATCCCCAAACAGAATGTTCTTGTTCAGTGCTTTGTGAGGAAACTATGTTCATACCTAAAATTGTGGCTATAACTAAGACTGAACTTACCAGTACCTCCTACAAAATTCCTACGAATATTAGAGAGATGATTCAAGATATCCAAATAATCTCATTTATTAAATTATTGTGTGATATTGGATCGATTTTAGGGCTAGTAATTGGTCTTTCTCTATTTTCTGTATTTACTTTTATTGCACACTAAGAAACATGAAGTTATATCAATTTTAAGCTGCAAAATAATAGCTTAATTTTGGGACTAATATTTTTCTATTTATACTGGTTTTGTTTCACCAAAATTTTTAAAATTATATTGCAAGTATTTCCATATATTTCATATATCAAATAACAATTACTTCGCTTGATATTTTATTCATTTTAATGCTTCAAACTGTAAAATGAAATGACCAAAGTTGTACTCACCAAACAATTTGTTCTAATAAAATAATTTTAAAATTTAAGTTAATTTTGTAACAAGATTTAAAAGAAAACATTTTAGTGAATTAGAATTACCCATTGATTATCAAATTATCGTGTTTGAAAATTTACCTATAAAAAATTATGAATTATGTTCAGATGAGCAAAAAATAGAACTATTAGTAGTTTTATCACATTTACTTAAATTCATATATATGCTGCAGTTACAGTAAATAATGAATAAATCATTATCCAGGGCAAATTCTAGACAAAGTTACAAATTATATTGAAAAATAATTCTTTGAAAGAAAACATTATTTTTAGGAATTTAGACTAAGATAATAAACAATATGAAACTAGTCATGTATTTAGGGAAGTGTGATGCGTCTGATAATGTTTAGTTATTCTGTAAAAAGTGTTCTTTAAGTTATTAAAAAGTGCTAAAATATTTAGATAAAAATGTTTAGGTAATTGCAATTGATTCCATTAGTATTATAATTGATAATATTGCATGTATGTGGATTTTTCAAATATAAAATTATAAGTAATATCAAGAGTTTTTGATTAAAATTATCATTGATTTTTCTCATAGTTGAGCTGCAAAATACTGTAGATGTCATTCAATAAAGATGTGCAAAACACTTATTCTTATGTTTTATCCAAGGACGTCAAGTACATAGCTTTAATGATTACAAAATTACTTTAAAATTGTTTTTGATGTTTAATTTGTAAACAGTTTTTATATTTTTATTGTATTATACTCATATTTAAAAGCAATTTAAGATATGTTCAGTTTTGACAATATTCACTGATCTACAAAATCTAGTAGCCTTATGTTCTTAACTGCATCTCATGCAGAAATCTTGTTTTAGTTGAATTTAATATTCTATTGTGTAGTCTATTATTAATGCTTTAATGGCTGCCAAAAAGAACCTTGAGAGAGCTTAGGCACGTTACCATCAGGCTTCTCAGTATAAATTAAACAGTAAGATACTAACACCTGCCATCCACAGATGGCACATCTGCCAGTAAATACTAACAACATCAACCCAACCTAGATACTTGGACAGATGTCAACACTTTCTGAGCATCCGTCTTGACTGACCACGACGTAACAGAAACCCGAGAGTTTGTATCAAACCAGCTTGTGGTTGTACGAGCGAGTGTTTGGCTCGCACGTTTGCAATTTGACCAAAAAACACTCGAAATTGGCATAAATGGCGTAGGGTCGTCGCAAGGTGTATTCATGGTGCATGAATTTCATTATGTTGTCTCTCGAATGGTAAAATAATTTTTTGCGGAACTTGGAGCTTGCAGTTGGTCAAGTGTTTGTTTCTACCCCTTTCGTTTGCAAACCTGTGCAAGCACCACTGGTAATAAAAACGTTTGCCACCATGCTTGGACAGGGAATACAACAGCCCGTCCAAGTTTTTGATCAAGCAATAATGTTGTTTTTTACCATTAAACAATAACAGTAGATTCACCTGATGTTTGTTGAGTCGCTGCGAGTTGCTAACGTACTGTACAATGGATAAATGCAGTCTTTGTACCTGAAAACATTGATTGATATAGCATTGTTTCTTTCAAATTTGGACACGTTTTTGAAGTGAACTGGAAACTTGATGTTGGAGATGTTCATGGTGTACTCCCATCGTTCGTATTTTGTTATTCTGTACGGGTTCTCTCGTTGCGGATGCAAGGATGCCAACAAGCACAACAAAAAACATTTTTGGTTGTAAACTGTTGACTTTACCGTTTGTCAGGTTTGTAAAGTAAATATGATTTTTCAGAGTATTTGCAATTCACAGAAGTTCACCAGCGTTCTCGTCAGTTCAATACTCGAAGTCAAAGTCGCTTCGATTTAATTCAATTAATATTATTGTATTATTTACGTATTTAAAGTTGAAATAAAGTTATAACTTTTCCTTAAAATTAAACTGTATCGAGTTTATTCAATTAATCCATCATGCTTGGAAAAAGAATTACAAGTAAGTGTATTTTCGATCAGATAATTTACGATTTCGAATTAGCATAAAGATTGACATTTGTCGATTAATTATTGGTCCGACGTCAATCACTTCTCGTAAGCACGCCCTCTATTGATCGTTAGGAATTGCGTGATGCTGTATCGACGTCATCATCCTCGTTTCATGATCATATGTCGTAAGTAAATACAAATTACACAATATTTGTACAATAACATAATTATCATTAGTAACAATTAACATTTGGAACGTCGAATAGTTGCTTAAACAATATTTACATAAAATTCGATAGTTAACAATTTTGCATTACAAAATAACTATTAAAATAATTTATTAATTCAGGTTAGTAAGAACATTTTCAGTAATTGGAGACTGTGAAGTATCAAAAGGTTAACATAAACGTTTTCAGGTTTATTAGCACGTGTTTGTTTCTGAGTTTACACGGTAAGTAGTAGTACGTGGAGCCGACAAGCGGAACGTAGTCGCCAATTCTGAGTTCCAATTTTTCAACTTGTTTTACGGTCCATCCGCTCTCTTGTTTTTGAAACTCGTCAGCTTCCGCGAGGATTTGCTCATTTCTTTTTTCGCATTCTCTTGTCTTGATTTTTTGTATCGAACGTTTCAGTTCGCTGATGACTTTGTCCAAATCATTGTTGCAATTGTCGTCATACATTTTGTAAAAATTAAATGTGAGATCTGATGAAATAAAGAAAAAAAAACCATTGTTTAAATTGATTATTCAAATATTTGTTTTTTCATTTTATTCGAGTTTAGAGAGAGAGAGAAACTATAGATACACAAACTTTTTACTAACATAAGAGTATAATTTTAAAAAAAAAACTTAATTGCGAGTAAATGTGTTTATGATAGTTTTATCGAGAAGGTTTGTTTTAAATGAGCTGCTGCAACTGTTGAAAGTCGTCGTTACCAAAGTTGAGAATGAGCTGTCAAGCACATCAGTAGTATGAGAAAATGTGCAAAATCCGTCAAACTTCACGGAAGTGAACAAAAACTTCACGGAAATGACGTATGAAGGGGGTTGTGC
>JAQFZU010001830.1:0-11562 GCA_034696185.1 Henia vesuviana | reverse complement strand
GGTACACTTGGGAATCAAACCTTACCACTGCAAGATCTGCCAGCGGAAGTTCACCCAGCCGTCTTACCTGCAGCAGCTCATCCGCACGCACCAGGCTGACAAACCGTACAAGTGCAACAGTTGCTACAAGTATTTTGCCAACAAGGCCAGCCTGCTCAAGCATATTCCCAAGCACAAGGAGTCGAAGCACCGCAAGATCCACATCTGCCAGTTCTGCAGCAAGTCATACACGCAAGAGACTTTCCTCAACAAGCACTTGCAGAAACATGCTGGGCGGGTTAAGAAGAAAGGTGCAGCGGGTTACCGCGGTGTTTCCCGGACGAGACAGTCACATCAGGGCATGTGGGATCAGAACCGTTGCTGAAAGGACTTTTCGAAGACCGGTGCAGTGCCTCTACCGCCTCGAGATGTGACAGCCCTGTCACGGGCCGGGAGGATGTAACAGCCTGGGAGCTGTTGATTCATTTTGCCCATAGATGGCAGTAGTAATGTTTTAAGCCTTTTTCCTGCATATTGTTAGGTTAAGCCTTTTTACTGTTGTTAAGCCTTTTCTATGTTTCTTCTTTCTATTTATTGTTATCGTATCACACAGTCGATGTTTGGGTGTGATACAGAGGTGTAGTAATTAAATGCAGATGTTAATAAAATCAGTTGTGAAGTGGAGTTTAAGCAGACCAGTTCTCTTAACTTGCTCACAGCCCTTGGGCCTGCAAAGTCTAAGCCTTGGGCCTAAGAAGCCCAGCCTAACCCTGTTACTAACTGCCTCTTGTCTCTTTTTAGGGATAAGAGTGTTAGCTTTCAACCCCTGGCACTTAGCTCTGCCTACTCTTTAGTGGGTGGTGGAGCGTTGGACACCAGGGAAGGGTCAGCCGGAAAGTTTGTTCCCCGGTTGATCAGGGACTCACTCTTAGCCCTTACGGGCATAAGTTCTAACACGCTTTAGCCCTTTTTACAGGCATAAGTCCCACCTGCCGTGCCATTGTTCCGCCTGCTGCGTCGTCACCATCTTGACCACCGCCGTTTCAAAAAATTTTGCGTGTGGTCCCTGGTTCAAATCTTGGCCAGGCCCCCAATTGTGACGGTTGTTACTGCACTGGCGGCTAGGCACGGTCCCCAGCACGACAGATTCATAACTACCGCCACGTGTGAATAAATGAGGACAGACGTGTGACCATTTGTGTGTGTAGGCCTTTATTAGAATATTGGCCGCAACACACCTCACCGTCTCGTTTCCACCTACTCTCTCGGTTCGCCAGCTCCGTGGCGATAGCCGAAGCTATCGTCACGCAGCCATATAACTTTGCTACTTGCATCCCAGCTACGTGGGGTGACCGTACATGCATTCAACCGCCATGCCACAACCACCGCGCCCATAGCACTACGTCCTGGGCAGCCCCGTCTATCGTAATGATGGTAGGAACAGCCAGATCTGCACCGCCCATCCTATCGCTAAGAGAGGCGGTTACAGACTGTCTGTTCCTCGTGGCTGAGCCCCCCAGGTCGTGCGAATGGACGCGCCCCAGAGATCACGTGGATCGGGGGTTTGTACTGCCCTCTAGTGACAACTGGTCACAAGGTGTCTCAGGGAAATCCAAACGCACCGGGTTTCCAGAACGGTGGTGATTGTGCCCACGTGGACCTCCCAAGTGTGGTGGCCCATTTTGCAGCAGCTTCCAGTGGCCCCTCCAATTATGTTAGGGTGTTGGGAATGTCTCTAAGCGATCACGGTTGACGTCACAGACTGGATTCTCTCCAAATTCTTGGGTGCTATTTAACAGGAATCGGAGAGTAGAGGAGGGTATTCAGCTAGACGAGGCTGACATAACGGCGAAGTCATGGCGTCCCTCAACTATATGTCAATACACAACATATCTTAAAAAATGGACTTCGTTTGCAACAGCACGGGAATTCAGGGTGAATTCTCCTTCCTTTGTGCAAGATTTGGCCATTCTAGCCCAACTTCATTTCTTTAGTTATAGCTATAGTGTGCTGCTCTTGGCCACAGCGGCATTGACTGCTGCATTTAATTTGACTTTTTATTTAGTTGAAGGGAAGACCCTGAAGGCTATTATGAAGGGTGCTTTCAATGTGCGTCCGCCCGTCCCTCGTTATGATTGTATTTTGGAATGTTGACCCATGTCCGGAGCATCAAAGACGAGGCTCCCTGGTAGACTTACCAATCTAAAGCCCTTCTGTTGCTTCTCTTCCTTCTGTTGCTTGTACTGGCTACTGCTTATCATGTTCAATCGTTGTGCCTTCTGGATGTTACTAGCCTCAGCTTCAAGGACCTAAGTGTTTCTATTATGGTTTTGGCCTTAATTAAGCAGTCCAAGATCGGTAACGTAGGCCAGCATTCGTTTCTCGTTTACTGCAAAATCCTGACATCTGTCTGGTGCGAACGGTTGAGACGTGGATTTGCAAGTTTGCTGAAGTATGCGCTTGCAAGTTTTATTGTTTATTACGAAGTGTGGTGCACCGACAAGACCTAGTGCAGACACGATGGCTCATTAGATAAAGGATGTCTTTTGTAGTGCTAGCATCAACACCTCAGTTGTGTGTAAATAAAGTCCAAGAATTATTATGGATCTATCTGGGATGTAAAACAGTAGTTGTAAGCCCAATAGTTAAGTCATATTAGTTGTTACCTATAAATTTGTGACTAGTGGTCACTAGAGGGCAGCACGAACTCCTGATCACATAATTTCCGTACCACCTGGGGGGGGGTCAGCCTCGGATTAACAGTCAGTCTGCTACCGCCTGCCCTAGCGATAAGACGGGCAGTACAGATCTGGCTGTTCCGATCATTACGACGAACAGGGCTGTCCAGGACAGAGTGCGTTGAACATCGTGGTGGTCGTATGGCGGTTGAGCATATGTAAGGCCGCCCCATGTAGCCGGGAAGCAAGTTGCTAAGTAATAGGGCTACGTGTCGATAGCTTCGGCTATCGGCACGTGGTCAGCGAACCAAGAGAGTGACAGGAACAGGACGGTGATGTGCATTGCGGCCATTAATTAATAAAGGCCTAAACAAACTAACCACGCGTCCGTCTCCGCTCATTCCATGTGAGTCGGTTGTGAATCTGCTGCACTGGGGACCGTGCCCAGTCGACAGTGAAGCAACGCCTCACAAGTTACTATAATGTAGTTTTGTTTATAGTTATTGTTGTCAACCTTGTATCTCTGGCTTTTGGTTCTGCTGTAAAACAGTTAACAGTTATTCCATTCATATGAATAAACTCACTGATCATTCACATTGACTGGTCATTTTATTCTGACATCAGTTTTTTCCGCTCACTCCACCAGGGCTGCCGCAGTTTCCAAGGCAAAAGCAAAGGCAGTACCGATTGAAGTTATTCTTCGCCAGGCTGGGTGGAGTTCCTCGTCAGTTTTTGCCCATTTTTATAACAAAAGAATGTTATTTCAGATTTATTTCCTTCTGCTGTGTTAGAATGTTAATTTCTTGAATAAACAATTTTGTTTCATGCCAAGCCCTCTAAATTTTTCTTGGCAACCCATTTTGTTCATCAGAGGGAGATGGAATTGACAATTAAACAAACTTACCTGTGAAGTTTGATAACAATTCCATCGACCGTTGGTGACCAAATAAGGGTTGACAAGCCCTCCCACATACCTCCCTAAGATTGGTCTTGTGTAGAAGTCATTGGATTCCATGTGGTTTTGTTGGCTTGGTGCTCCATACTCTGAACTCTGGCTATCAAGTTAAAAGTCATCTCTTGTGAACCCTTATTTGGTCACATGGAATTGTTATCAAACTTCACAGGTAAGTTCGTTTAATTGTCAATTACCATTAATTTTGGCAAAAGCGCATAATTTATTTTTTAATAGTAATTAGGTAATTAGGTAATAGTAATTAGGTAATTCAAAATGTATTATTAATAATACATTTTTAATCTTTTATTACTTATTTATTATATTTATCAAAACAAGAATTCTTGAAAACAATATTTTACTTTTAAATCGTGTTATTTTAAATCTAAATCAGACGTCTAGTGATTTATTTACATAATTACCTTATCACCTGACCACTGACACTACTGGCGCCACTGTATATGCCATTCGCCAGAAGAAAGTATTCGAGTTTTTTTTTACTCAGACCGGCGCATGGTCGGGTAGTTCAGTGACTGATGATACCAGATCAAGAACAACTAATTTCAACAACTGGCTTAGAAAATGATGCTTTTTACTAGGAAAAAAAACACCTTAAAACTTACCTCATCAACTTTACGATGTTTTTCATTTATGAGAAAAAGTATTTTTCAGTTCATTATGGCGATCTTTGTAATTTTTTTTCGCATTTAATTTCACAGATGTAAACAAACCAATGTCAACCGCTTATCAAACAGAATTTGTAGAAAATGATTGGTATGAATGGTGGGACAAACAAGGATTTTTTAAACCTGAATCTAATGTTCGATTTATGCGAATGACTGTAACATAAAATCAACTTACTTATGCTTATTACTATTTTAGAAAATTTCTAAAGGAAAGTTTTCTATGATTATTCCACCACCTAATGTAACTGGAACTTTGCATTTGGGACATGCACTTGCAAATGCAGTCGAAGACGCTTTAGTGAGATGGCACAGAATGAAGGGTTATTCTACAGTTTGGTTTCCTGGTTGTGATCATGCAGGAATAGCAACACAAACTGTTGTGGAAAAACTATTACAACAAGAAGAAAAGAAAACCAGGCATGACATGGGAGATGAAAAGTTCATGCAATATTTAAATGAGTGGAAAGAAAAGTAAATTAATTTTTTTTAATTTTACAAATTATTATTTGAAATATTCTTTAAAATATTCCAGAAAGATGAATAGAATTTATGAACAACTTAAAAGGTTAGGATCCAGTCTCGATTGGTCGAGATCATCATTTACAATGGATGCTGTAACGAAATATAATATTATTAATAAGAATTAAAAATATGAAAAGATTTTTTTCTTTTAGCAATTCACAGAAGCAGTCATTGAGGCTTTTATTCAGTTGCATGATGAAGGTTTGATTTATCGTGACAAAAAATTTATTAACTGGTGCTGCTATTTACAATCAACAATTTCGGATATTGAAGTATTTTTGAAACTAAATATAATATATTATAACAATATTTATGATTTTTATTCTGATAGGTTAATAAAGTCGAATTACTAGGTCGAACACAACTGTCAATTCCACAATACAAAAACCCGATGGAATTTGGAGTTTTATATTACATTAAATATAAGTCGGCAACAAATCCGTGTAATCAGCAAAATGAGGAAATTATATAGAATTTTTGTTTTAATTATTAATTTTTCTCAGCTGAATTTATAACAGTAGCAACAACTCGCCCGGAAACAATATTTGGAGATGTAGCTATTTCTTTTCATCCTGAAGGAAAAGGATTGACAATACGTGATTTGTCTGATTCCAAAGTTTACAATCCATTGACAGGAAAAGAAATGATGTTATTTAATGATGTAACCGTTGATCCAGATTTTGGAACTGGTGCAGTTAAGATTACGCCGGCACATGACGTTGATGACTATAATCGAGCTAAACTATTTAAAATTGATAATTTTGTTGAAGTAATTGACGATAAAGGATTAATGAATGAAAACTGTGGTGAATTTCAGGTGCACTTTTAATTATAAAAAATTTATTTAAGTCATATCTATTAAACATTGAATTATAGGGTTTACCAAGGTATGAATGTCGAAAAGCAATAATTGGGAAATTAAAAGCCGAAGGGTTATTATCACATGAGGAATCGCATCCGATGGTGCTGCCTGTTTGCAGTCGTTCTGGAGACATTATTGAACTAAAACGCAAATCTCAGTGGTTCCTTAAAACTAATTCATTAGCACAACTAGCAATGGATGCGGTTAAAGATGGTTGTTTAGAAATTATTCCAAATAGATATGAGAAATTATGGTTTCATTGGCTAACAAATTCTCGGTAAAATATTTAAATTTTCTTATATAAAATAATTTTTATTTTTACACAATTATTTGTATCAAGAGATTGGTGTTTATCACGACAACTTTTATGGGGACATAGAATTCCAGCGTACAGAGTGTTGAATGACAAAAGTGATGTTTGGGTTAGTGCTCGAAATATGGAAGAAGCGAAGGAAAAAGCAAGAAACCGATTATCAATTGATAATATAATTCTTGAGCAAGGTCGGCAAATTTATATTAAAAAAAAGCTATTTAACTCAATTTATTTCTTATTTAAATTTGTTAATTATTCATATAGAAAAAGATGTTTTAGATACGTGGTTTTCATCAGCACTTTTTCCTTTCGCTTGTATGGGTTGGCCCAATCAGGTAATTTTATTTTAAAAACCATCCGAAGTTAAGTTTATATTTTATTGTTTTTTTTAATTCCTCAGACAAATGATTTTAAGAAATTTTATCCTCTCGATCTTATGGAAACTGGACATGATATTCTATTTTTTTGGGTTGTCAGAATGGTGATGTTGGGATTAAAACTTACAAACACACTTCCATTTCGCCGAGTGTTACTGCATGGAATAGTTTGTGACAGTTACGGACAAAAGATGAGCAAATCTTTAGGAAATGTGATCGATCCACTTGATATTATTAATGGTGTAACATTAGAGGTAAAGCGAAGAGAAATATTGAAAACAATAATAAAAGGTATGATTTTTTTGTTTATTTAGCAATTACATCATAAGACAAAAACGTTTTTTACCGCTGGAATATTATCCAAAGACGAATACAAAAAAGCAATAGCCAATCAAACTAGGAATTTTCCTGATGGGATTGCAGCAACTAGTGCTGATGCATTGAGGTTTGCATTATGCTCATATAATATAGAAGGTATTATTATTGCTTTGAAATTTTGTACTTAATGCAGAGTTAAATTTACGACAAAATGAATATATATTGATCATGAATATTAAAAATTCCAACTTTTGCTAGATGGAATTGACAATTTGATTTACTCAATCTATGTAATGCTGGCATAACTATTAATTTTAATCTTATTTGTAAAATAGATCAGAGTATCAATCTAGATGTGAAAAGAACTTTACGATATCGATTATTTTGTAACAAAATTTGGCAAGCTTCGAAGTTCGTTTTTAATGTATTAAATATGATTGAAGACCATTCAAAACTACAACTTAGCGATGTCGAATCAAATTTATCGGTATTAGATAAATGGATTTTAAGTTGTTTATCATCTATGGTGAAGACATCTAATGAAGCCTTTGAAGCATTTGCTTTCCATCGTGCAACGAAGAGTGTGCACGATTTTTTTTATTTAAGATTTTGTGATGTTTATTTGGTATGTATGATATATTTTTTATATCAGAAATAACATGATATAAATATTCTATTTTAATTTGTTTTGCAGGAAGCAATTAAGCCAATAATTCAATCCAAAAATCAAAATGACATCGAAGTAGTTGCAACTGTTTTATTAACTTGTCTTCATACATCGCTTTTAACTATGTCTCCTTTTATGCCATTTTTAACTGAAGAATTATATCAAAGATTACCAATCGCAAATCGAGCAACTAGTATAAATATTGCATCGTATCCTGATACGATAGAGGTATATATTTTGCTGATGCAATACTTTTGTCTTTTTAATTTCAAATATTTTGACAGTGGTCTAAATGGGAGAGCAAATTTTTAAATGACAATATGGAAATTATTCTTAGTATTGTGCAATCGGTGCGTTGTGTTTGCAATGACTTTTTACTGAAAGAACCTATAGTTACAGTAATTGGAACTGCAACTTTATGCGACGAACTCTTAAAACTGAAGTTTATTTTACAAAATCTTTTAAAAAATACATCAATATCAATTTTAAGGGATTATCAACCAAAAGAAAATGAATTACTTAGAATCATTAATTCAGATATATCAATCTGTATTGCTTCTCAAGGGGTAAAATTATTGTTTTTTCTTATGTATATGAATGAATTAATAAGTGTTTTACATTTTTTTTAGAATAAGGTGGATCAGGAACGGTTGGTTGCAGAATTATCAAAACGAGCAAATACTTTCAACAAAAAACTAGAGAAGATCATTAATCAGATGAATTCACCTCGTTATTTGAAAACAATTACACCAGAGAGACATGATGAATTTTCAACGAAAAAAGCCATTTTGGAAACTAAGCTTAAGGAAGTCAATAATAATTTAAGTGAGCTAACGCTATTGATAAAATCGTAGCATCTAGTTTTTCTAAAAGAAATATGTAAGGAAAAATAGTGATATTTTTCATAAAAGTTTTAAATGGCTGCGACTGCAGTGGAGAATAATCTAATGAACTGAAAGATTTGTGTAATGGATTGTAGATACATTTTGAGTGATAGAGATGCATTTAAAGAGTTACTGAAAAATTTTCAACAATTTATTCTGATTATTGAGTATTGATTTAATTACATTTTTAGTAAATTAACTTGCAAGGTGTGTTTAATCATTGCTACAAATGCCAACAACCAAAACAAATATCAAACCATCAATAGATGGCTACAAAACCCATTAAAACACTAACAACTGTTTGGACACTCATAACTCAACACATGGCTATTAAGAGTGGTGCGATTCGAGGTATCTCCTAGAAAAAGGGGGCATTGCATAACTTGATCCCTCGCAACTTCGGGAGGGGGTGAGGGAACGGGTTCCCACCGGAAGTCATTCCAGTTGGCACATTGTTCTCGCGTTCTCCCCAAACTGCGTGCTGCTAGAGGGTCTACATCTTCGGTCGATAGTTCGGGGTTGGATGGAAACTCCAATTCCGTCGTCTCGGCCCAAGATGTCGATGGAATAGGTGGAGATTGCGACTCCATCTCTTCGGAGACAACAGTCAACTTGGTAGTTTGAAGGCTGCCAGTCTCGCTTTGTGCTAGCTCCGCGAGTCTTGCTGCCTTCTCTTCCGCTTTTCACGCGGTTGCAAACAGTGGTGCGAGTGTGTAACTATCGATTTCTTGCCGGAGACGAGGGGGTATCGCTCCTGGATGCTGGGTATATTGTCCTTGGTTGGTTCATATGGTGCCACCACAGGTGGCACCATATGGCACCACCAAACTTTGCCTTGGTAGCTTGCAGATGGCTGAATGAACTGTTTCCAGACTGCTGGATTGGCAGAAATAGTAGGATCTCCAGATTTAACACTATTAGATTTTTTCCTGTGGGGTGTAGTGATCCTCCCCTGCAGATATTGATATCATCAATATTTCCATCGATTTACAACCCTTTGTCCGCGACTTCGCACAACAGTGTTAATGTCCCCCCTTGGAAACGCGAGATGCGCAGCCTGCGAGCGGCGCCTACTTCCTTTGTGAGTGGACATTTGTCACTCGACCCCCGTGGACATGCAGGTACACTCGATGGCACCCTTTCCGATGAGGAGACTCCTGTCTCGCACATATTTGCCGCCAGGGCATATGTTACGAAAAAGGATGCTGAGGAAAGAAAATTAATAAGTCATACAACCCCCACCAAAGTAACAACTCCCGAGAGATCTCACGAGCCCCACTGTCAAACCTAAGCCCCCAATTCAGCTAGGAGTGACCGGAGCCAGAGACCACGGAGTTAGCATTTGATGGACATGACTGTAGAAACAATCTCCTAGACACAACAAAGGACTACGGCATCAGACTGGACGCAGCAGCCACCCGCGCTCACGGACAGCCTGACCCTGACCCTTAGGATACCGGTGGGAAGATCCGAGCGATACCGCTTGGAAGGAGAAAAATAAATATTTTTGGCCAGGAAATGGGAGCGCGGCAGGGGTTACATAAATTCAAAGTTCTATAATACGCCACACCTGACAATGGACAATTTGTCAGGTGTGGCAAACAGAGAATAAGAGATGAATATCTGCAAATAACACCAGCAATGATAGCAAGTGTACTGACGTCAATTCAATATTGGGCACAGTTATGTCTAGGAGCTGGGGAACATCACATTGAACATCCTACTCCACTAACAAGTTACTACTACTCAACACTCTTCCACTACTTCATTATCCTCCCTCTTTTATACTAATACTTTCTTTCTTCTCTTTTATATATTTTGAATAATTGTTATCTAATTTTCAATTATGAGTATCACTAATCAACAATCACAGCAATTACTGACCCAAATCAATGCTGCTTAACTTGGTATAAACTGAAAGCAATGAGTGATTAGCCAAGCCAAACTGGTAATTGGGTTTTGTTATTATATTGTAATTGTTATTGTGAAGATAATTTCTTGAACATTTTAAAACTAATTTGATAATGCTCTACAACTTTGTAATTGACTTTTTTTCTAACTAACCATTTTTGAGTGGTGTATTGAATAACTTTGAAAACATCCTCCAATGTCAGATTTAAGATCATCATTGGATAACCCCCACTTGATTTTCTATTTGATTCAATTATCATTTTTGGTTCATGATCCTATGTTTGGAAATTATTTGAGGTGGCCAGACTTTTGACTCATCATGTATATTGTAATCATACAGTATAAATGTCTACAACAAAATAATGAATCAGAAAAAATGGATTTTTTCAATAGAAACAATAGGATATCTACTGCAAACAGTTTTCAGTGACATTGGATCCAAATCATAAAACAAAGAATTAAAGCTGACAACATTCAGTATTGTCTGTGACGGTGATTTTTCCCCAAGTCCGTATTTTAACTAAAACCCGGTGAAAATCAATTACTAGAAATTATCTGACTTCGTGTATCTTTTCTATCAAATCAAATGACAGGATTTATTGTATCGATTAAGACAATTAAGAATTATATTTACAATTAATACTAAACTCATTACAATCAATTAATATTTACAAGAACAGGTTCTGATCACCATCACTAAAAATAGAGTAAGGACAGGATATGGAGTTATGCAGAACGCCAATTTCTAACACTGGCACAACACTGAGCTAGCTAAACTAAACAAACTACAACAAAATGCTAAATACAGAAAAGGTGCAAATTTACTTTAAGCATTATTAATATTAACATGAAAATGCCGAGTGGCTAAAATTACTTAACTAAACACACGGGTACTCCTCTGGGACACACTGGAACACATGGTCGGGCATGGAATAGATTATTCGAGATGCGAGATAATGCAATCGCATTATTACCTCAATCTCGGTTATCACTCACTCGATTTACACGGCATGTCGAACTGACTTCCGGTTCGTCATCAAACGGCTCATCGCAAACGAGAGGAATCCCTTTCGTTTCTGGACTCGAACTATTACCATGCAATTGCATGTAACAACCTGGGTTAACTGAAAATCTAAAAGTAGCAGCCTCTTATACCTGGGAACAGCAGTCATCGACACCTAAGAGAGTGCATCTCTTGCTGCCCAGGGCAGTAGTCACTTTTCACTACCCGTGTCGATAAAGGATCGGCCTTCAGCTCGACAAAGTCCCATTGGAAATAATGCATCGATACACAAGGAACTGAAGACATTTGGACACACAACCCATGCACCGGGTTACTGCCATATTTCAGTACAGTGCCGGCCCCAAGTCAGGCAGAGCTATAAGGAGGTGCCATCATCGGTCGCTTTCCAG
>JAQFZU010001829.1:0-11572 GCA_034696185.1 Henia vesuviana | reverse complement strand
CACTCAAATTTAATTAACCCTAACTTTAACCCTTTTAGGGCTTTGAATAAGAAACTTAATTAATAAACTAATTACCACATTTAGATTGGAAGTTGAAAACAATGAAAAAAAATGGCGACCGGTAGTGACATAATTGAAAATGGCGACCAAAAATGGTGCCAACTTAACCCTTCCCTCACTTTTGACCAGTCTATTACATCTAGGAACACTAACCACCACCCATGGGCTAATCCATTAACCCATTGAGGAGTGTAGGGTTGTGGAGTGTTCTGCTACTGCTGGTTTCTCACTACTGCTGGCCTGGCATCAGCGATTTAAACAGTTGAGACGAAGTCATGCCGTCTAGCGCTTGTAGCGCTGCAAGCGCTAGATGAAAAAGGTTTGTTTTTATTCGTGAAACTGCAGTGCTTTAATCTAGCGGTAGTGTGTTTTTTTATCTAGTGCTTAAAGCGCTACTCTAGCCCTTGCAGCAAAAAAATTGGCGCTAGACTGCTGCAGAAACAAGATGGCTGCTTCCAAGGGTTGGATCCAGTTGGATCTCAATCTCTGGATCCAACTTTAAACTAGTTAAAGTGGATCCGTGGATCCATAATCCGTGGATCAAGATCCAAGTTAAGTTGGAATACTTAAAATTAAGTTGGCAGCCATCTTGATATATTACATTTGTCAACTTAATTGTGTTTTTTTTACATTCAGCTTCATGTGCTGCAAGCGCTAGATAAAAAGAACACGCACGGTAGTTTACCAAAGCCACTGCTTTACAACCATGTGGGGTAGCCCTCTAGTGTCAGTTGGTCGGAGTATAAGTTAGCTTTATTTACAATTGTTCGTGTGTCTTTCAGTGTGTTGTGGGGAACCATGTTTTGCGGTATCCGTTTAGATATGTGCAATAAAAAATAATGGAAACATTAAAATTGAATTTCAAAATATTTTAAATTGATTTTTACTCCTTCCAAAATACTCGCGACGGAGAAATTTCCGAATGTCCTTTTTAATTGAATTTAATAAATTATCACTCGTGTCGTTGATTCCTTAGGCCAACTGTGGCAGTTAATGTATTTTAAGAATTTGGTTCTGACGTAATAAAACCAAAAACCAATGCGATGACATCACAAACGGCGACTTGATTTTCTTGTTTCGACATTAGAGCGCATTTCCACGACTTTCTGTGGAAACACTAAATTTACCTAATGTTTAAAGCTTCGGCAGATTACAAAACCGAATATGGCGATAATTTCTATTTGTCCATTTCTCATCTCTCGCCTAGATCAAAAAAATCAAAAGCTGCCAGTCCATTGCCCACCGATCGACAATTCTTAACTTATTGGAAGGACAGTCAGTCTCACGAATACCACGAAGATCCAAAATGTTACGAACAAGTAGACGCGGCAGCTTGCGAAACCAACCAAACCTCGTACAAATCCCAGGACAATCCGACATTCGAAAACAAACTGCTGACCACTTACCAAGAATCGTTCTACACGTTACCGTATCAAGAAAAACCAAAACTCGAAAGTAAAAAAATGAATTTATCGTTCGATACCGTCGAATACATGAAAACACCGCGATCGACTCACATGCGAGACTACACGTTACAAAACACGGAACGGCCAGAATCGCAGCTAAGAAATTATCCTTTTCCCATTTATAAAGACGATCGATTCGGTTGGCTCAAAAGTGAATCGAGCGAAAAATTCACCAATCCAAAAATTTACCCACCAAACACCGAATCGGTCGGCCTCGAACTGGAAATTTATCCCACGAGCACCAACATTCTGGGCCAAACAAAGAACCGAGTGCTAACGAAAGACGATTACTGCACGACCAAAACAACATGGATTAAAAATAAACCTGCAAAACGACTTAAACTCGTTCTGGGAGACGAAAGAATATCAAAAATCCAATGGAAAAATTCGCTCGAACATGAGGATTTTTCGTACATTCGTGGAAGTGGAGCAGTTCCTTTTAATCGGTATCCACTGCAATTAGGCCATCCCAATTGCGCAGCCACGTACGATTCGACCGTAACTCTCGACGACTATAAGAAATTCGATGCTACCCACAGAGCCGAAATTAATCCACATTTTACGCATCATTACAGCGAGGTGAAAATCGGACTTCCCGAATTTGCGAGTAAATCTTCGTCGACTTATAACGAATTATTCGTTCGTTGGATCGCGGGCGAGAAAAGCGAGCGAAAAGTCTATCCAAAGTGGGAAATGGCGGACAAAACGAGTAATATTTGATTTACAGACAAAATGGTGTTGTATTTGCTCCGAAACGATAATTAAAGTAATAATTTTATCGATTATTAATAATTTGGATAATAAACAATTTGAAAAAAGGCAATATTTTTTCCCTCAAAATCATTCGTTATTATTCGACCGTATACAATTTGATTCGGTGCATTAAAAACAATTTCAACAATTTAGTAAATGTCAATCAACATCGGGTTCCTCGCTCTTCGGGGTCGTCTCCTTTTTGTCCTTTTCTTTCGAACCCACCGATCGTTTCTTCAAAGTTCTTTTACGTTTTTTCGCGGCTTCACTTTTTCCTATTTTCTGGGGTTTTTCAATGCTCGTCGATCCTCCTTCGCCGATCAAAGTCTTTCCCTTCACTTCCAGTTTGTCTTTTCCTTCGGTGTTCGTTTTAGTCGAGACCGAGCCAGCTGCACTCGTTAGTTCTTTGATTCCACTTTCTTCGCTTTCCTTTACAACGTTTTTGGGTTTATCGACATCCTTGACCGTATCGACGGTTCCTTTCACGTTCTTCTTTCCGCCGCTGGACGTGGCCGAATTTTCGGTCGCGTGTTTTTCCACATCCCTTATGGTCAACATTCTTGTTGGATTCGATTTGATTTTATCTTTTTCTACACCCGACGTGTGAATTCCAGCTTTTTCTAAAGATTTCGATAATTCATCGGTGGCTTCGTCCCCACACGGGCCCGTCACGTCGGATTCGCCGACGATGTCAGAGTTGGATGCACCGAGGTGACTTTGGAGTTTACTCGAAGGGTGTTTTACTAATCTGTCGAGTAAATCTTCGTCGGTGCCGACCTGCTCTTGCGATCTAACGGCCGATTTTCCCTCGATCCACGAAGAAAAGGCTTCGCCACCCAATTCTTTAACGTCTCGACACCCGTTCGACGTAATAACTTGTCCGTTTCGTTTAACGATTATCAACTGCGGGATCCGGATGACGGCGAATGTTTTGGCCAACGCATCGCTGTAATAAAATTTTTAAAAAAATAAAAATCACTTTTTGGCAATTAAAATTCGTTACTAACTGCAAATCCGTATCTTCGAAAACCGTAGACATCCATTCACCGTGAGATTCTTTCATGTAAGTTTTTGCCGATTCGGGTGATTCGTCGGCCGATACAAAAACGATTTCAAAAGGTTTCTTTTTGGTTCGAAGTTCTTGATAACAATCGACCAAACACGGTGTAAAGGAGCGACAGGGAACACACCAATGAGCCGAAAAATAAAAACCAACGACTTGTGTATTTCTCAACGCTTCGATGGCCGGAATTTCTTGAAAGGTATCGCCTGTTTTTTTTAAAAGTGTTTTCCCGCGTAACAAATCCATTTTGGAATCTAAACGAAAAAATACGGTTTTAAGCCTATTAAGTCGAAAACTGAATTATAAGTTATGTGACCTTATCTTAGAAAAAGTAAATTTGTAAGTGTTACTTACATTCCTTATATCTATGCTTATCGTAAAAAGCAATTCGAAAACCTGTAGAGAATCCACAAATTTAATGATTATTAGACGATAAGTAAATTAAAAAAATTATATTTTACTGCCAGAAGAGGACGCAGGCGTTTATAAAATGTTTTTGCTTAATTATTTCGTACGAGATATTGCAGATTGTATCGTTATTGTTGAGATAATGAAAAGGAAACTACTATAGGCCACTTGGAATAAGTTTTGAATAATTTAAAAAAAATTATTAGCAAAATTTCTGGATAATCCACAATAACCACTTCGATGGATATCGAGCATAATTTGAAAGGACATTTAAATTATTTATGCAAAGAAACGTCCAAAGAAACTAAAACCACGATCGAAGTACTATACAAACTACACAAGTACTGACACTTACTTTTTTAAATAGTATAATCTTTGACTGAAACTAACTCTTCACTTAGACATATTTTATTTAATCAGATAAATAAAAAAGCTACAATTAGGATAGATTGTGTGGCTGATTTTGAATTTTTCAAAGTATGGCGATTCGAGTCGATAAGGCTATTTCTGTACAATGTTGGATGGCGCCAAGAAAACAAATACTTGATATTGAAAAATCCTCAACATTTGAAATTAGCTATTAAAACCCTGTATTCTTTCCTGTAAGTAATACTGTAATTTGTACATTGATAATAAAATTTATTAATTCGAATTTATTTTCGCTAGAGAACCAAAAAATGATTTGAATTCCATAAAAAGCAAGCCAAAAGGTACGGATAAAAGCAGTAAACGATTAATGAAAAATCTGAAACGAGAAGAAGACCGGAGCAGCCAAGGATTCATTTCGGAGGTATTATCCACAATTATAATTAAATTAATTATATTATATTATAAATTTTATTTAAAAATAGATAGATGCAGATTTAGCGGAAAACGATTGTTTGTAAGTAAAATTTATTTTTTTTAAATTTTAAAATAAATTTTCCTTATTTTTCAGTCAGGGTTTACATTCAGGACCGTGTCCAATTATAACTTTCGAATCGGACACGGAAATAATAAAGGGAAAACCGAAAGAAATAATAAACGACGAGGACGAATACAAAACGAACGAAATTTTAAATTTGAAACCCCAAGAAGTTTCGACGGATAGTGGAAACGACTTATCGTTTTGTTCGGCACAAGTTTCCTATCCACGTCAGCTACTCTAAAAACGTTTTGTTATAAAATTATTACTTTAAAAACGATTTATTTCAGAATCAAGTGTCAGTGATGGGAGTTATCAAGACGTAGACGTTAATGCGATTCAAATGGAAAGCGAACAAGAAACTTCAATGATAAATCCATTTGAAAATGCAGCGTGCTTTATGCAAAATGCATTGGCAGCCATAGTGCCGTTGGCGGGAGCAAATCTCAGGGAACCCATCGGTCTCATGTCACACATTTGCAACGCCACTAGACAGATGTTGCACGGTGTCAAGGAAACTTCGGCCTGCGCAATATCGGGGTTCAGTAAATTATCGGCAATTAAATTCACGAAGGGACCGGAAAATTCCATAAACATAACTTCGCCGAGATTCTTTGGTTCTGCGCGGATAAATATTCAAACCAATCGAAACAAGACCGTTTTCAACTTGATAACCGATACCGGTCCGATCGCTTCTGGCATTTCCCTCACTTCTGCACCTGACGGTTCAATCGTTTATTCCAAGACTCTCTCTCGCACTTCGTTGCAGTATTCGTAAACAATTATTTTTCTAAATAAAAATCTTAAAAATGTATAATGGTTGTGGTGTGAAAAATTAAAAAAGGGAAAATTTTGAGAATCGATGGTTAAAAGTTTTTAAGTTTTATTCACATATTTAAATTTTTATTTATTTATTTTCAAGTAATAAGCCTAAGCCTTTGTTGTGGTTATGACGTATTCAACAATGTTTTGCAACACATTCATTTTTGATATTTAAATTGACGGCAGATTACGCTTCGTTTTCATTTTTATTCCATTCCTTTTCGTTTTGGCCTGGACTAATTTTATCATATTCATAATTCGCCATTCATTTTTCATTTTTTTTAAATGGCACAAAATAAAATTGCAATAGTAGCAGGAGTTATAGCTGCCGGTATCTTCGGTGCCATGGCATACAAGTACGAAAAAAACACTTGAATTTTGCATTTTTTTTCATTTATTATTTTCTTTTTAAAAAGAGACTCGAAATCCGCGATGTATAAAGGTACGGAAAGAATAGATGGAAAAACAGTCATCGTAACTGGTGCCAACTCTGGAATAGGGAAAGAAACGGCTTTAGAATTAGCAAAAAGAGGTGGTAGAATATTCATGGCGTGTCGGGATCTCACAAAATGCGAGGCAGCGCGCCAAAAAATCGTAGAAGAATCGAAAAACGAAAATGTATTTTGTCGTTTGTGCGATTTGGCTTCGTTGCATTCGGTTAGAAATTTTGCTCACAAATTTAACAAAGGTTTCTATTTTTATTTATTTTCTCACTTAATTAAATCGTAAAATTATAAATTTAATTTTTTTTTCATCCACACGAAAAGAGGAACCGTCATTGCATCTGCTTATCAACAATGCCGGTATTTTGGGAACACCTCGGACATTGACCGAAGATGGATTCGAGTTGCAATTCGCCACAAATTTCATAGGCCATTTTGTTCTGAGTAATATGCTCTTGGAGAAAATGAAAGAAACAGGTCCGAGTCGAATAATTAATTTGTCGAGTGCGACGCACTCGGAAGGGAAAATAAATTTCGACGATATAAATGGTGAAGAGTCGTACGACCCAGTAGCTGCATACAACCAAAGCAAACTCGCCAATATTCTATTTGCCAGAGAATTAGCGCGAAGATTGAGAAGTAACGTATCGATATAAAATCTATTAGTAACTAAAACAATAATTTTAGATTGGTGCGTGACTACGTACGCCGTTTCACCTGGTTTTGTTTACACCGATCTTTTCCGGCATATGAGCTTCAAACAAAATGTTCTTTTTGAACATTTTGCACATCCTTTGATGCTTATTTTCCTCAGATCTCCAAAACAAGGTGCGCAAACGACCCTCTACTGCGCCCTGGCACCCGAACTCGAAAAAACAAGTGGAAAATATTACGAGTACGGATATTACGAGAATTGGATTTCTTACTTGATTTATTTATTAAGAAAGTGATTTTTTTCTTTAGCAATTGTGCCCTGATCGATGCCTCACCCGATGGACAAGACGATGAGGCAGCTAAACGTTTGTGGTCTTTAGCTGAGAAATGGACAACTCCTAAAACACAAATGATACGCTAAAATTGTCTTCCTCGTCTTTTTTTTTAAATTTTTTTTTTTATTTTTGCTGTAAATATATAAATATTTATATGTATTATATATTATTAATTTATATTTACTAAATGTTATACTAAATTTTTCGGAGTTTTTCACATTCCTGGGTACAAATTTGAAGTTCTCAAATTTGTTTTTTTGCAGTAAAAATATGTAATTTGAGAATTGTAAAATGCAAACCAAAAACATAGTAAAATAAAAATTAATTCATGGAAAAACTAGTAGAAGCATAGGGCATTTTTAACAATATTTTCTATTTATTGCATCTGCAATAAGTGAAATAAATTATTTTGTTTTACTGTTTTGTAATCGATTTATTACTTATTTCAAATATTAGCAAGAAATATATTTTAGTGTTTAAAATTGTAGTGACGATGAATATTGTAAACAGTCAAATTAGTTGCTTCATTTCATGCCAAATTTATTTCTTGTATTTGTACGGCATTTATATCGTTCCCAAATGGATTTGGAATTACACATTTCCAATGCAATTACATATTTTAATCGAAAACGACAACATTTTTGCAGGAGGTGCTGGTGTTGGTGGCAACGTGACATTTCTAGAGCTAAATGTTTAGCAATTTCTTGCCGCAAAGTGAGTCCTTTAGTCAACATATTTGATCGAAGCTGAAAAAATAATTTCAAAATTGTTATTTTTTTAAATAACTTGATTAAGAATCCCATAAAAATTTGCTAGTTTCTAATGAATATAAAACTTGAGTGTTTATGGGATTTCTAACCTGGAACATTAAGCATAATATTTTATAACTTTAATAATCTTAGTTAGCGTTCAATATAATAAATACATAACGAAATGTAAGATCTATGAAAATTCACTCACACTTGCATCTGTGCAAGAGTTTACTTTGCGTATAAGTGATTCTCCAACTTTACAACATTGTTGTGCAGTGATGTAAGAAGGATGTTCCACAAAAGGTTTTGATAATATCTCATCTGTTTCGTTTAATGGTTGTGGTTGATGAAACCAGCCAAATCCAGGTCTCACTACACCATTTCCTATTACTTGTAGAAAGTTTTAGTCTAGTTTATATGAACCGAAACAAAAACAACTCACCAAGATGACAAATTAAAATTATAATGAGAATAACAGCAACCTGCATGACGACTCGGTTAAATGTAACTCCTAAACACAAAATCTGATTTCGTTCTGACCGTAAACTGCATGTTTTTTTATAATGTATTAAAATTGATCAAAATTGATCAAAATTGATCAAAATGACTAAACAAGACTCAAAGGGCAAAATTTTTGTCATCATTGAATAAATTATAAATTAAAAGATTTGCTTAAGAATAAACTCAAAGTTAAGTATATAAAATTGGTTTTTGAATTTAAAAAAAAAAAAATAAAACAAATAGAATTTTTGAAGAAAAAGATTACACATCAATGATAGTTGAGAAGATTACAAAAATAGCATCAACTCATACCAACAGCTTTACATTAGAATTTATATGAAATTATGTTGAAAGGTTCAAGTACTTTAACCCATTATTACTCGCAGATTATAAATATATCTATGAAATCAATCCAAATGATAACTTTTTGGACTTAGATTGGAAAGTTAGTAAAACTTGTAAACAAAATTAGAAAATAAATCTAAATTCCGTTTTCTACAGAAATTTATTTTTACAAATTTTTCGAATTTGTAATAATGAAAGTTGAAATTGCCATTTATGAGTTTATGAAAAATGATTTTTAATGTGATATTTGAATAATTGCGAGATTAATTGACCCACTTTCCTGACAAGTCCTTAATTGATTTAATAATTTATGCGATAAGTGTGTAATTGATAAATACAAAATGGTCTCGACTTTTTAAATAATGCTTAGACGACAATTTTTTAAACAATATTTTAGTACATAGTTAACAACTAATAATGAATAATTTCGCGAGTCTCGTGATTTACAACCAGTGTGACATTCTCACATTCCATTTTGAATTTTGAGCCTACATGTGGCCCGAAAATATGCAGAGATGATGTAAAAAAAAATCAAAAATTAAATTAAGAAAAATGATTCTTTGACATTATGAAATAGTAATTGTCCACATTTCTGGATTGGAAATTGTGTCAAAATTTATCTAATTATGAGTATTATACATTTACTGAAAACTAAAAATATCGCCTTCATCTCTGCATCTTGAACAAAACTAAAAATTTACGGTTATACATAAAAATTATGTAAAAAAAAATTGATTAGAATTAAACTCTACATCGTAGAATAACTGAGATTAAACGACCACAATTTCAGAGGAGCGGATACGTAATACAAGTTATTTATAAACTAAAAAAGAACAAAATAAGGTAAAAAATTAGAATTTAGGTTTAGATATTAGGTTTAGACATTAAAACTTATGCTGCCGAATTGATTTTTTTCTTTGTTTCGAAATAGTTTATTAGAGACAAATTTTTACAATACGTTTGGTGACAAATTATTAATCCATATTTTACGATTTTGTAATTTAAATATTGCAGGTTTTCTCAATGGGCGTAGGTGGCCAGTCATGGTTACACACTGGACTTTCACATCTTCCAGGCAACGTATGCTGGCGATTCCAAGTGGATGGACCGCAATGGAGTACCATAGCCAAAGCCACACCTTGCGATGTTCACAAAGAGGAAGAAGAGTGCCACAGCTATTTGAAAGAGAACTGTCCTAGTGGTTATGGCTGGTTGGGGTCACCTTCTCAACCACCTTTCATAGATAACGAATCGATTGAACAAAAAAAACCATCAGTTTGTTGGAGATTTAATTATGGAGAATCAGCATTTCGCCAAAAGGCGTTGTCTGTACCTTCTAATTTTCATTTCAAAGAAGAGGAGGTTCACGAATACCGACGTAAAGAAGGTGATTACAACTCGAGGTGTGAACAGACTCCAGTACCAGGACCGATTTTACCTTCACCCGACGATACGTTTTTAGATGGTTGCGATAGCTGCAAACCACCGACTCGCCCGCAAATGCCTTGCATACCGTGCCTACCACCGCTACCTCCGTCTTGCTGCGTGCCACATCCAAACTCTCTAGGAGAACGTGAATGGCATACAACGGATCGTGCCAAATGCTGCTGCGATGGATCACGAGCTACCGACAACGAGGTTCTGCAGTACGAACGAAATATCAAGACCACCGATCCAAACACGTTGCCACAAGTGTGTCGAAAACGAATGTTTGTGTTACCTAATACATCGATCGTTCCAAACGACATGGACAAATTTACACCTGACGAACCTCCAAATGCGGAAGATTTACCACCACTTTTCAACTATGCCGAGGATAAAGGGGAATGTAACAAACGAGAAACAAAAGGTCCGGGTCCTTATTGTGGTGATGGCTACGTACCCACGGCACCACTTATGAATACCACTTGTGTGCCAAACGGCTACCACTTTAACGAGCAGCGAACGTCGTGTCGCAAAAAAGTGAATTGCGCACCCGGTTGCCCACCTCCGTGTGCACCAGCAATCAGCGCACCAGAACCCGAACCTAAAAAGTGTCCAACTAACCCACCCAAACCACCACCGGCATCATTTGCATCGGTCCCACCGGCTAACCCACCAGCCTGTCGCGAGACTCCTGAATTACCATCATGTAAACCTGTGTGTCCTCCTTGTCCTCCACTATGTTGTCCACCACCTTGCCCACCATCCTATTTAGGTCCCAAACCTCCCAGCAGCTTGAATCCAACACCGCCGCCAGTTCCACCGACTGGTTGTCAGGGTCGACCACCACCCGAAACAAATTCAAATTTGGCTAGGCAATGTGGTGGTTGTACTCCTATTTTATTTAAGAATGAAAATACACGGCAGATGGCTGGCGGATGTCCATTGCCATCATTCAGAATAGAATCTAGCTGTCCAAAGGCTGGTAAGTCACCATCGCACACTGCAATACCACCACCTTTATATACAAATTATCCACCTCAGAATATTGAAACAACAGAACAAATTGTTTTTATAAAATCGCCAACTTTGGGAAAATCGTCTCCATACCTCATTCAAAAAGATAATCTAAAGATAAATTTAAAAAATCGACCAAAAAGTGAATTTCTAAGACAAGTTGCAGGAGGATCAACACATTGTTTGAAGAATGTAAACGACAGTGCAAGAGATACGCTTAATGTTAAACCATCAGAATCATCTACCAACTGCTTGAATAGAAGGCAAAGTGCCGGAGGATCATCTCCAAACGAGTGTCCACCTAGTAGCCCACCCTCAGCTTCGCGACCCATCACACCGCAACCCGCGTGTCCATCATCGTGCCCGCCGCCATGCCCAACACTTTGTCCATGCCCTCCCACTTGTTGTCCACCTAAGTGTCGACCTTGGCGAATACCTTGCCGTACAAAATGTAGGCCTAAGTGTCGGCCTAGAGTTAGAATTCCAAGATGCCCATGTCCTTGCCCATGTCCTTGTCCACCATTTATTCCACCTTGTGTCTGTCTGAACACCTGTGGTCCCTGTGGTCCATGTGGTCCCTGCGACCCCTGCGGCCCCTGTGGACCCTGCAGCCCTTGTAGCCCCTGC